>JAJOZX010002731.1:257500-315000 GCA_023014485.1 Bathynomus jamesi
CCGAAAATGAGGCAGGATGCTACAGAAGGGTCGATCGCAGCTCGATTCTGAATCGTCGTTCGAAGCCATCGTAAGGTATATATATATATATATATATATATATATACACACGTAAAGAGAATTAAATTACTTAATTAATTTCATAAATTAATTATTTAATTAATTTGAGTAACGTGCTTTGAAGTGAATTTGGAACATTTTGAATATTTACGATAAGATTTCATAAATAAATTTATGTCCCATTGATTAACTAATTTTAATGTATTTCCCTTTCGGTAAAAGACTCATCGAACCCCTCCCCCCCCCATATATATATATATATATATATATATATATATATATATATATTGCGTATGCATGTGGACGCGTGCGCGAGTTTTTCTCTATATATTATTATACATATATCAGATACTTCTCATTAAACTGGAGATAATTAATCATCATAAAATACCGAACACATACAATTAAAAAAAAAAAAATTAACGCTATGAGAGAGAGAGAGAGAGAGAGAGAGAGAGAGAGAGAGAGAGAGAGACCTTATTTTTTATCTTATCTTTTAAATGAATTATTATTATTTTTCAAATTAAATAATTAAAAAAAAAAAAAAAATTTAAATCGTTATAATTTTTTTTCCTTCAGATACAACCAAACGAATGAATAATATTCAGGCAAAGAAATGTAAAGATAGTGCATAATAGATGTTTGCAGCACCATCGTGTTAATCTCGACTTGTATGACGACAAAACATACCCTATTTGCAAAGGATTCCTTATCACTTTCATATTAATGAACGTGATTCAGATGAAGTCACGAATTCATCGTTGTAAACAGTGTAAAAATCAATTTCACTTTTACTGTGTGTGTGTGTATATATATATATATATATATATATATATATATATATATATATATATCAGTGGCGTGCATTCGGGGTAAGCTAGGTAAGCGCCGCCTACCCTAATAAAAATCTTATTAAAGATATTAAAGACAGTACCGTATTTTTCAGAATAGTCTGCAGTACATACCCACTGGCCAGTGGCCAGGTATGAAGTTTATCATTAGCTACTATAATTACTATAATTATATAATATGTACAAATTGTACATATAATATAATTACTATAATTATATAATATGTACAAATTGTACATATAATATAGTAGTATAGCCGCAAAAGGGGAGAGTGCAGGAATGTTGCAGGTTATTATGTAATGTTGCAAAGGGGGGTGGGGGTTGTTTCAAAGGGGGGTGGGGGTTGTTGCAAAGGGGGGTGGGAAAGGGGGGTGGGGGAAAGGGGGGGTGGGGGGAAAACTTGGAGGCGGCGTTATCCCCCAAGAGAAAGGAGGAGGAGAGAAAGGAGGAGAGGTGTTCACCTGGCAGGAGCCAAGTGCACACTAAGACTTCCAGCCGGTCTGGCGTTGTTTTATAGGCTCCTAATCAGCCAGTTGGCTGAGTTGCCAGATACCGCCATGTATTCCATTGTATACATTATTATCCTAATCAGCCAGTTGGCTGAGCCAGAGACGCCTGAAGAAGAGAGAGAGAGATGCCTGTAGGAGGGAGAGACGCCTGTAGGAGGGAGAGACGCCTGAAGAAGAAGAGAGAGATGCCTGTAGGAGGGAGAGACGCCTGAAGGAGAGAGGATAGGTGCACATGCAGGAGTACACATGCAGGAGGTACACATGCAGGAGTACACATGCGGTATGTACACATGCTGGATGTACACATGCAGGAGTACACATGCTGGAGGCAAACATGCAGGAGAGAGAGAGAGAGAGGCGCCTGAAGGAGAGAGAGAGAGAGAGAGAGCTGAAGGAGGGAGAGAGACACCTGAAGGACAGAGTGGAGTTCTCCCCCAATTTATTTTCGTTTCCCTAACCTAAGAGGCCACTATGGGGTTTACCAAAGGGCATGAAATAGAAGGAGCAGAGCTCCTTACTCGGCCGGAGCCGAGGGGGGAATGGTTCTTCATCAACTTCGCGATCTTTTATAATCCTCTATTCTGGCTGAGTTGCCAGATAGCGCTATGTGTCCCATTAATCGTGTAGCGATTGCACATCAATTATCATTATTATTATTATTATTATTTCTACAATGAAACGGGTTCGGGTCGAAGAACGGGCGAGAGATCTTCCCCCCCAATATATATATATATATATATATATATATATATATTATTTATTTTATAACATTTAATTTTAGTTTAGAAGCAAATTTGACTTCATTGAACTTAAAGAAACAAATAACATAGTTTACCTTCGAAAACGTCATAATAGAAAACTTCATTTTACGGTAAACTATGTTATTTCAACTTGAAGATGAATGAAACAAATAACATAGTTATCCATAATTCCAGATAGCGCCATGTGTCCCATTAATCGTGTAACACATATATAACGGCTGTTATTCCAAATGTACTTGTATATATAATAAGCTAATGAATCATATAAAATACCACAATATATGGTTATACAAGATTCGACCGTATAAAATAACACAAGCACCTCTTTCATTACGCTTTAATAGAATTAGTAAAGTTACCCTATTTCGTAAGACAGAAAACGAATTTTTATAAGGATTACCAACTAATTATCCACCATTCAATAAATAATAGCAAACGTGAATAAAGAGTTCCAATTCATAACTATATCGACATAAGCTTATTATTATTGTAACGTTTGCTCCCAATATAAAATAACAGTAAAACCAATTATGAAACCATTTAAATACAGCTTCATTAAACTTGAAGACGACGAAACAAATAACATAGTTATCCATAATTCAGCCCTCACGAATAACGAAACGAAATGATCATTTACGATACAATTCGAAATACGATAATTTACGATACAATTCAACCAAACGAGATGAAAACGTATGAAGCATACAGCCTCTTTCCTGCGACGAAAAAAATGAAAAATGACGTAAAATAAAGAAATTATTCATTGCCCAAGCCACTATAGCGAGGTTGGTTTCGGAGAATTCGAACGAAAAAGGTCTCTAGGGACCTTTTTCAGGCTGAGAGATTATCTTTCTACAAGCTATTCGAGCAGAAATCACCACTGGCTTCAGATATTAATTTTATCATTCTTATTATTATTTCTACAAATATTTACGCGTTATTTTTTATGGTGTCATATAGAAATATAATGATATATATATATATATATATATATATATATATATACAGTGCCCGCGAAAAGTATCCGATCACCCTGGAAATTTGTATTTTTTACATAAAAAACAATGTTTAAATGTATACTAACCTTATATTAGTATTTTGTCATCTGTCCTTTGGTTTGGATGACTTGTTCTAGACGTTTTGGCATGGATTTAATCAAGTTTTGACAAACTTCCACTGATATTTCCTTGCACCATACCTTTTTGATGGCTTCTTGTAATTTTTCGACTGAGCCAGTGTCGTGGCATTCAACCTTATTTTTTATTATTAGCCACATATTTTCTATCGGATTGAGATCTGGACTATTACCAGGCCAATCCAAAATATCAAATTTATTGTCAGTAATCCATTTTGTCACTATTTTGGCCCTGTGACATGGTGCACCATCATGCATGTATGTTTTTGTCCTTTGGATTGCCATTGCCATTGGAAGTTTATCCTGTAGCATTGCTAAATACCGTGCACCATTCATAGTTGTGTTCTTCGGAAGAAAATATAGGTTTCCACGCCCATAGTAACCGAAACAACCCCAAACCATCACACTTGGAGGGTGTTTCATTGTCTTTAGGGTGTATTTAGGGTCCATCCTATTTGAGCCAATGGGCCGGCGAACCTTTTTTGGACAACTTCTGAATGTCAAAAATGTCGACTCATCGCTAAATAAAACCTTCTTCCAGTCATCAACAGTCCAATGAATATATTTTTTACAAAATGCGACACGTTTTTTACGCATTTTTTCATTAATGAACGGTTTCTTAGCAGCATGGCGAGATGGTAATCCGAGTTCTTTTTGGAGCCGCTCCTGGATAGTTCGTTCAGAAACACCAGATAACAAATTATTCATATTAAATTTTATTTCTTTCGCAGTTATTGTTGGGTTTTTAAATACTAAACGTTTCATAAGTTTGTCTGTTCGTGAATTTGTTTTTCTCGGTCTGCCAGATCGTTTTTTAGGGACTGGCGTGGTTAGGCCGGCATTGTTCTTAGCCCGTGAAACCCATAAATTAACGGTACTTTGGGATATGTTTAATTCCTTAGCTATCTGTCTCTGTGATTTCCCACATGTATGCAAAGCAACAATAGCACCTCGACAATCACTCTTAAGTTGTTTTTTAGCACACATTATATATAAATTTTATTTACACCACTTTCTGTAAAAAATAATAAAATATCAATAAATTTACACAAACAGTGAAATCTGACAACTTTGAGACACAGCCACCCGCAACGAAGGCTACCAGAACACTAATTTGAGAATGCGTTGGATAGCTCTCATATCAGCGAGCAACCTCAAAGTTACCAGATGTCGCTAGAACAAATAGAAAGTGAATTATGTGTCTCTGAATATCAAGGGAAAATATTGTATTTTCTTGAGTGATCGGATACTTTTCGCGGGCACTGTATATATACCCTTTGGATAACCTTTGGTTAGCTTCAGCCCGAATTGTTCATTCTGACGAAGGTCAAGGGAAAAACGTACACACACACAATATATATATATATACAGTGCCCGCGAAAAGTATCCGATCACCCTTGAAATTTGTATTTTTTACATAAAAAACAATGTTTAAATGTATACTAACCTTATATTAGTATTTTGTCATCTGTCCTTTGGTTTGGATGACTTGTTCTAGACGTTTTGGCATGGATTTAATCAAGTTTTGACAAACTTCCACTGATATTTCCTTGCACCATACCTTTTTGATGGCCTCTTGTAATTTTTCGACTGAGCCAGTGTCGTGGCATTCAACCTTATTTTTTATTATTAGCCACAGATTTTCTATCGGATTGAGATCTGGACTATTACCAGGCCAATCCAAAATATCAAATTTATTGTCAGTAATCCATTTTGTCACTATTTTGGCCCTGTGACATGGTGCACCATCATGCATGTATGTTTTTGTCCTTTGGATTGCCATTGCCATTGGAAGTTTATCCTGTAGCATTGCTAAATACCGTGCACCATTCATAGTTGTGTTCTTCGGAAGAAAATATAAGTTTCCACGCCCATAGTAACCGAAACAACCCCAAACCATCACACTTGGAGGGTGTTTCATTGTCTTTAGGGTGTATTTAGGGTCCATCCTATTTGAGCCAATAGGCCGGCGAACCTTTTTTGGACAACTTCTGAATGTCAAAAATGTCGACACATCGCTAAATAAAACCTTCTTCCAGTCATCAACAGTCCAATGAATGTATTTTTTACAAAATGCGACACGTTTTTTACGCATTTTTTCATTAATGAACGGTTTCTTAGCAGCATGGCGAGATGGTAATCCGAGTTCTTTTTGGAGCCGCTCCTGGATAGTTCGTTCAGAAACACCAGATAACAAATTATTCATATTAAATTTTATTTCTTTCGCAGTTATTGTTGGGTTTTTCAATACTAAACGTTTCATAAGTTTGTCTGTTCGCGAATTTGTTTTTCTCGGTCTGCCAGATCGTTTTTTAGGGACTGGCGTGGTTAGGCCACCATTGTTCTTAGCCCGTGAAACCCATAAATTAACGGTACTTTGGATATGTTTAATTCCTTAGCTATCTGTCTCTGTGATTTCCCACATGCATGCAAAGCAACAATAGCACCTCGACAATCACTCTTAAGTTGTTTTTTAGCACACATTATATATAAATTTTATTTACACCACTTTCTGTAAAAAAAAAAAAAATCAAGAAATTTACACAAACAGTGAAATCTGACAATTTGAGACACAGCCACCCGCAACGAAGGCTACCAGAACACTAATTTGAGAATGCGTTGGATAGCTCTCATATCAGCGAGCAACCTCAAAGTTACCAGATGTCGCTAGAACAAATAGAAAGTGAATTACGTGTCTCTGAATATCAAGGGAAAATATTGTATTTTCTTGAGTGATCGGATACTTTTCGCGGGCACTGTATATATATATATATATATATATATATATATATATGCTACACACAGACCGTGCATGGAACTCTTCTGGGATAATTAAATCCACTATAGTCCGAGTAAGTAATGACAAATACCGCCTCGGTGGTGTAGTGGTTAGCGTCGCGGACTACGAATCCATCGGCCCAGGGTTCGAGACCCGACGGCAGCCGGCGAGCAGCAAAGCCCAGCTGTTCCACACAATAAAGAAAGTGGTTGGTAGATAAATGGGTACCCTAGGAGGCCTAGTGATCAAGACGCTGGGCTGCTGATGGGTCGAGGTTCGGAATCCACGTTAAACTGTAGGTCTAAGGTGGAGTGAAAAGCTTGACCTTCGTCAGAATGAACAATTCGGGCAACGACGCGGGCAACGGGTCACTCGCAAAGAGAATTTAATCATTGGTAAACTTCCTTCCAGACCACTCTTTCTATACATATATTATAATATATATATAATATATATATATATATATATATATAGAAAGAGAGCGAGAGTTTTGTTCAATAAATAATAATCGAAAATAACTGCACGATTTTCTATGTAGCAATAATAATAATTAACAAATACGTGATTTAAAATAACAGGACCATTTTACCCGAGGCAGTAGTATATCCGAAAAACCGTAATGCACGATTTTTTCTATGTAGCAATAATGATTAATGCAACTATAGTTTACCTTGACTTTCATATGCTTCTATCCTGTTTTATTAATAAAGATTTTTAACTTTTAATAACGTATGAATAAAGATTTTTAACATTTAATTTTATTTTAGTATTTATTCATGCCACGCCGCCTTAGACCACAGCTTAACGTTGAAACCAAATGTTCTTTTTAAAATATAATTAGGATATAATTTCTTTATTATAAAATAAGTTAACAATTCAAACAATACTAATAATTTGTAAGATATAATATAAGGACTACCATAGAAATGTAAGTGCCTATAATTCGATTTTATATATATGTTACTCGTCCGGTCTCGTTATAGCGGATTGGTACACGCTCCACCCAGCTACATCGGCAGCCAATCACGACGGACATCTGGTCTTTTGGGCGGAGCTTGGTGAATGTGCATATAAAAGGGGATATTTTCAGTTGGGAGTAACAGTAGCTATTTTCGCATCAGCGAATAATCAACCATGGACCTGTACGTCTCCCCAGACTTGTATGAAGAACGTGATACTGCAGCATTAACCACAATTAGCCTTTTCAATGCTGTTGATTGTGGCGAACTATTTTCGACGCAAACCGTAGAAGATATTTGCAGTGACGCTCCTTACAATCCGACGCAAGGGACTACCATAGAAATGTAAGTGTCCATAATTAGAATTTTATATATATACGGAGAGTTGTAGTATTTCAGATACTAGTCAAAAATGTCAATCAATGTTATTTCCCCATCATGCTAAAATCGAAATGTTCACTCCTCGAACCAAAGATATCTTCATATAATGGAGATCTGTCTGTCTGTCTGTCTGTATATGTTTTCCTTTAAGGTCCGATGAGGATTTGACACGAGTTATACACTCTTTTGAAGGGGATACGGATGATATACTGATCAGACAGCAGTGTCACACATCCTCCACCATGGACCTGTACGTCTCCCCAGACTTGTATGAAGAACGTGATACTGCAGCATTAACCACAATTAGCCTTTTCAATGCTGTTGATTGTGGCGAACTATTTTCGACGCAAACCGTAGAAGATATTTGCAGTGACGCTCCTTACAATCCGACGCAAGGGACTACCATAGAAATGTAAGTGTCCATAATTAGAATTTTATATATATATATATACGGAGAGTTGTAGTATTTCAGATACTAGTCAAAAATGTCAATCAATGTTATTTCCCATTATGCTAAAATCGAAATGTTCACTCCTCGAACCAAAGATATCTTCACATAATGGGGATCTGTCTGTATACTCTGTATATGTTTTCCTTTAAGGTCCGATGAGGATTTGACACGAGTTATACACTCTTTTGAAGGGAATACGGATGATATACTAATCAGTCAACAATGTCAAATAATGTAAGTGTTTTTCGATCTTTTTGGGATAAGAAGACGCAATATATTTTCATAAATTTATTAAATGAAAGAAATCAGTACAATAAACGAATATACGAACAAAAACATTATAATATACAACGAGTACGTACAATTGGAAAACGGTTTTTTATCTGTCTACATACCATTTCATCGTTTCGGTGAGTGTGACACGGGTCAAATAAATTTAAAAAATTTATAAATTCTTTATCATTTGACATATGCATGAGAAATGAGACACAGTACATTCCGCAAACATTAGTAAAATATCCCTGCATACGAAATGGGTTCCATACAACTTCGGGAATATGTAACTGAGCGAGAAATTTTACAATAATAGGGTCACTCCAGGGTTGAGTACCGAGTGAATCAAAATAGTACAGGCGCTGTCTATTTTTAAAATAGACAGCGATCCAGTGAATCCCTTCATTACCGATGATGTCTGTGTTCACAATAAGACTACCGCATTCTCGCGTACTTGGCAAACTCAATGTTTCATTCTTCGCAAACACGCCGATAAATTTGGAACGTGTGACTCGCTCCATTACTTTCTGAAGTGTATTAACATCCATTTTAAAAGTCAGTGATAACGCTTCTAAATCTATCTACTTCTATTAGGGCTTGCGATTCGAGATATACTAGTACACTAATAGGAGCGTCTATAGGCTTGGCGAATTCCAGCCGCACTGAGATGTTACCGCTCTGCTGTGGTGTTAAATGGGTATTTACGCTAGCAGATAAGTCAGGTGTAATGTCAAACGGATAAAGGTTAAATTGATCAATGAATTCTTCCTGCGTTACCCCATTACCAAGCTCATCACAATCACCTGCAATATGGGTCAGATTACTATAGGCTCTGGCACAAAGAGGTAACACAGCATCTGATGAATAGTCCGTACCCATTGTTCCACCCAAAGCAGTGCCATTAACGTATAGAGTTATATTTTTAAGTCCGAAATTCTCGAATTTAAAGGCACTCTTTTTATATTTTCCATTCACCGAAGCGTGGTCCTGCATGCCGATTAATATCCTTTTAGGAAGATTTCCCAGGGCAATGTTTTCTATCTGCTTCGATGCCAACCCTGCAGAACCGTATATAGTTTGATCTGCACTCTGTTAATAGGATATTTCACTGTAGCGTTTAGTAAATTTTTCTCAATTTCTAGTTGTTTTGGTGAACTTAATTTCACTCGCCGTACGCGGAGGTATGTGTCCATAATGTGAACCACAACGGACTTTGCGCCCTCTTCTTGATTCGCATCCAGATTTAAGCAGATCTCAGGACTCGTGCGGGTGAGCTTTATTTTCATATCCACCCCGTTCACAAGCAACTTCTCCTGGAAAGTGAAATCTGTGTGCAACCGTCCAAAACACTCGTATATTTTCTTTTTAGAATTTTTAAATTTGTCCTTTATACTATTTTCATCTTTAGTTTGATAATATCCCTCCGCACTTAAAAAGGTAGCCTTCGCTTCTTTGGAAAAGTTGAGGACATTTTCCAAATAGGCTCGTAGATGATAGTACCCCGTGCCTGCCGATATGTTGGTCTGATTTAAATATACGTCACACTGGTTGAATATGGCGTGCAGAAAGTTTGTTTCAGGGTATACAGCATATTTGTCATCGCAGGCCGTTCCATCAGAATGGGCTATACGTAGCTTAGCGTACATGTGCACACAGCTTGGATCAAAAAAGTAAGGACCTGAGCTGGGTATCACGAATTCTATAGGTGCACTCGGGGAACTAATTGTGTTTAAAGGGTTAATTGTAATAAAGTCACTGTGCTCAATAGAAACTTGGGTTGGCGGGAGCTCAAAAAAGGACAGCTCCGACTTACAGCATTGTGAACTACATGGGTGGATGAAGCGTGCCATGGCGAAATAGTGACTCCTCTCTCGACAAGTGGTAAACAAACTATGATTCATGAGATCAATATCCTTAGCTTATATCAGTCAAAAAAGTGGTCAACCATAGGTTTCATTCGCTTACAGCATTTCTTTTTGACAGCCTTTTACGTTTAATACCACGTGGCCCCTTCTTCTTCTTCCGGGGAGCCCTCCTCTTCCCGCCACCGCATTTTTCTCTTTGCATCTTTGATGATTTCGTTCCGTGTACGCTTTAAATGTTTTTTTAGAGCTTCTTTAGGTTTAGCCCCGGCCAATATGTCTTCTGCAGTGTTAAGGCCTGATTGTAGCGCTTTCCTTCCAAGGTATCTGGCACCCCTCTTCAGCAAAGGAACAGCCGTACGTAGTATGGATGAAAAAATGGATCCAAGTCCACTACCGCGCTGGTATCGCATCCCTCGATAGACGGTGAAAGGCTTTCTATCCATTATAACTCAGTGCGTCGAAAGTGTAGCTTCACTGTTAAGCTCCCGTTACCGAATGGGAAGTTTTCGCCCTCAATCGTTCTTATATATATTGTGATATTGGTTATTAAATTAGTTGCGACATTCACATAATGGGGTCTGTCATATGTAATACTCAAACTCCTTCCTCTATGGTTGGGGATGTGAGCAATGCGCAGCAGGCGTGCCTGGGTATCCCCAACAAACTGGTGCTCCACTATATTACTGTAAATATAGCACATGTCTGGGGACCTTTCAGCCAATTTCTCCATCTTCAATTGATACATTAACCTGGACAAGTTATATTGTGTCTCGTGAAATGTGTCTCTTTGGAAGGCTGCGCTATATCGGCCGTTGGTTAGAATTTTGAACTTTCTATGTTCTTTAAGACATCTGTTAGTCTTTGATTTTAGGATTAGTGTATGTGCAGGGTTGTTTACGATTTCATATACTAAATCATTCGTAAGGTTTGAGTTTCTTAAACTTACGTTTAAGCCTCTCACAACATCCTCGGCCGAACCATATTGACCCGGCCCTAGTCTTACTTCTGTACTGTAATACCGTGCAATCTTAGTCCAAGCGATGCGCATAGTTTCATCCATAGCTACCCCAGCTTTTTCACACTCGTCAATGTCTCTAAGAATCGTAAAAACGGTTTCTTCATGTTCAATATTTAAAAAGACGGTGTCCAGCTGAATTTCGCATATCCCCACCTCATACGAATCACGACCCAATTCAATGTGCCATGGAGTTCTGTTACAAAGTTGGCTAGCGTGTTGTTAGGGTGTACAGACAGGGACGAGGAGGACGGGAGTGTGACGTAGAAATGGTTAGGAGCCATGTTGCATACTATTTAAGCTTCATTATTGCATCAGCTTTTATATAGGTGTTTGAAGCTTTCTGGGTACCCTAGCCATTTCACCAGGTACATTTTTCTCCTTCCTGAACCTTTGCTTCCTAAAATTTTCTCAATTTTAAACACATTTTTTTCTAAATTAAACGCAACTTTCTGCAATTCCTCGCGGTTAAAGCCTCCTGAGATTTCTTCCCCATTCAAATCTTCAATGTAATACATCATTATCACACCTTTAGGTCTCACAGCCCTAACTTTAAAATCTCGCGTGTCCATCCTTGCTCAAAGCCCTTTGCGAATTTATTCCCCGAACGCGACAGCCTTACATAATCATTGGTTTTGAAGCGCACAGAGTGTGGTGGTGGTGGTGGTGGTGGTGGTCCATCTCTTCTCGGGAGCGTACCTCTTTCTAAAACTTCGTTAGGTGTTGCCCCAATCGTGCGATGGTGTGAGCGGTTGTAGGATGATGCCAATGGTTCCAGAATGTCTAGAAATCTGTATGTGTTTTTATGTGTAAAATAACGGCATGCGTTCCTTTATGGTGCGCTGAACTCTTTCAGCTAAAGAAGCCTTATGTATAGAATTGGTCGTGTAATAGCTGATATTAAACTCTGTCAACATATTCTGAAAAGCACGGCCTATAAACTCCTTCCCCATATCCGTACAAAAATAGCCAGGAACCCTGTTTTCTTTTAACATTAGCGTTTTGGTGGCTTTAGCAGCTGTTTCAGGTGATTTATTTTTCAGAGGAACTAGCCACAGATATCTAGAGAATACGTCTATTATGAATAGAATGTAGCGGTAACCGTCGTTATACACAGAGTATCTTTGCATGTCTGTTAAATCTGCTTGCCAAATAGAATCAATCGAGGAAGCCGTTGTCTTGGCTGTTTTAAACCTTTTTCTCACAGGCTTATGAAGCGTATAAGCGTCCTGCTCCCTCAAAAATCTTTCAACATCTTTTTTTCCTACTCCGTAAACGTGGTCTATCTACGCCGCCGTAAGAGGATGGGGCAGAAATGTCATAATAACGTTTAGTTAATACGTTAGCCATTGCGTATTTTAGAGGCAGGTGGGTAGGGCTGGTTTAACCTCTTCTTTCTCCTCTTGAAAGGTGTTACCGCAGGGGGTGACGGCGTCTTCAATTGTGCCACAGACGTTGCGTGTTCCAAGTCTTTTAACCTGTTCAGATTTCCTATCAACGTTTTAGGACATTTATTTGTTGTAGTCTTGCTTTAATATGCTTCCATCCTGATGGTGATGGCCTATCCCACTTTCTCACCAGATCATGGACAATGTCTACGATATTCGATCCTGTACCTTTGATCCTTCCACAATGATCTCCCCTGTATCGGTCCATTGTATGGCGGGATCCTCATTCAATAGATTATAAAGACTAAGCCTTTACTCTCAATGTAAGTGGGAGGGTATTTTTAATACATGTTCGATATGTTGTGTGGCTAATCTTTTTGGTTGATCAGCTGTATCGTCGGGTACAGGTCCTATGTTGCCATCGGTGCTGTGCCTAATAACCACAGGAATCTCCGTAGGGCTCTTATAATTTTCGTACTCGTGAAGAAATTTCTGCAGAGCTTCTTGGTATAAGATTCTTTTCTCATCAGGTGTTTTTTCACTGTTTAATAGGGCTAACAATTCGCTTTCCATTCTTTTAGTCTGCTTTTACGGGGATCTAGATCCCGTGTCTCTTTGCAGTGAAGCGTACACCTCGTGGGGAATCACTACCACTTTCTTCATTATATTAATCTAGTCAGTAAAGGGCCCAAAACTGAAAATAAGATGGGGAGAAATGACCCTCCTGTTTGCACAATAACTCGTTTTTTCTTCGCTACAGTTTGACTTTTACGAGCGAGTGTACGTATTATGTTCTTGTAGCGGCGTAGGCGAGCCTTCTGATGGGTTTTCATTGATACATTGCAATTTATAACGTTAAGACAGATTTCACAGATGCATTTTAAAAAGTCGGCGTCGATATTTTTAATAAACATCTGCTGCATTGCCCGGGGCAGTCGATGATAGATTTTTATTAATTCATGGTATTTCTTTAGTCTCTTTGTCATTCTGGAATATACACCGTTTCAGGCTCGTTTGGAAATATATTCGTTCGCAGAAGCACTCTAAACGTGTTTCGCGGATGAAGGTCGCAAAGCAAATATCCGTAACGCGTGCTTGTAGCTTCTTTATAAACTTCCAAAAACTCCTTACGCTGATTCGGGAACATTTGATTGGCTAATACCCCAATTTGTGATACATCTCTACGTTGCGCGAATAAGACTAGATATTGCGTATTTAACGACACATCGCGCATGTATCTATTTTTGAAAAATAGATTCTGATTGATGAAGAACACGCTTATGTTAAGATGGTGGGAGTATACTGTAAATGTCTCGGCAAACGTTTTATCCATCTCCAACATGAGATCGTCAATTACAATGATTGTATGTTCAGTTCCCTTTAGCGAATTAACGTCATATACACCTTTGTGGAACAAAATATCATCTTGGTACTCGTTGAACGCTGATTGATACGTCGAATAGCACCATATAACTTTATGCACAAATTTCGAGAACATCTCGCCCTTTTCTTTAATGATTTTAAGCATAAACACAGTTTTACCACATCCTGTAGGTCCAGATATAATACATGTGGATGGGCTCGTGAATCTGAATTTTTCTACAGAGTCCATTTCTAACACGTCACACTCCTAAGTGGGTCATTTACAAAATATTACAAATTTTGAGTGCTGATCCTTATATTTCTTCTCCCACAGAACCGACGATGAGGTAGAGCACCCTATCATTACGGATGACCTCGACGACAGTGTGATCTCCTCCCCTGAACCAGCGATACAGGTTGCACGTCCAAAGCGGAGGTATGAGAACCCCACATCAGGTATAAAGCGGCCGAAATACGTACCTGTTGCAGCAGATCCCCAACCCTCAACCTCTTACGCAACAACCTCCCCAGCAGCAGCACCTCCCCCTTATTCCGCCCCCCGTTCTGTTAAGTCTACAATAATAGATCCCCAACCCTCCTACGCAACAGGGCCCCCATCAGCAGCAGCACCTAATATATCCACTAATTCATCCGCCCCCCGTTCTGTTGAGGATGTTATTACGTTCGAGTTAGTGCGATCCGCAGCCCCCACCCCCGCCTTGACTAGAAATCGGTATAGAGTTAGGGTCGACCCTAGAGCCCTGTATAGCAATGGAATTGAGCGCGGGATACGCAGGGTAGTACAGCATATTATAGAGTTTGCTCTTCAGAATCGCGACGAGCGTGAGGTCAGGACGAGTCTGTCCTTTGGGTTCGGGTCAGATGACGGTGATGTAGACGATTATTGGGTGATAGTACCGTTCAGGCGTTTGGCTGCTGAAGATGTAGAATATATATTAGGGCGTATAATGCAAGCCGTCCAAAGTAGTATAGCCTTCAATATGGACAACTTCACGGTAAATATTGACCATGTATACCGTGTTGCGGGTCATAGTGCCATACCGTACACTCTTAACTTCAATTCTCCAACTATTTACCGAAGGCATATAAACGTCGATCGTGGTTGCGGCTTTATAGCAGTACTCTTAGCACGTATGTTTACTGTACAAAATACACGGACTCAAAAAATTTGGCTGCCTACGATCGTTGAGCGTGCCCGTAAACTAGCTGTAGACTGTGAACTTGAATTTGACTGTAATATGGGTCCTGAAGAGCTGAGAAAGGTAGAACAGGAAATGAATGTGCGCATAGTTGTATTTGGTTTGGATGATCGCCGCCGGACTGTGTATGTTTTTAAAAGCTGTGTGAGAGATCGTACAAGACCCCTACTTATTTTAGGATTGTCAGGGACAACGTATCTCCCCATCCGTAATATAAGGGGGCTTTACGCGAGTTATGACAAAAGTCGAAAATATGGGAGACATCATGATTTGTGTAAGGGGTGCCTCGAGTTTGCGGCTGATATAGTGAGACATTGTAAAGAATGTCACATGGTATGTGAGCAGTGTAAAAGCACCAAATGTGAAAGCCGTGTAGTTGAGAAGAGAGACTGTGATGTGTGTAGACGCACATTTTTCAATAATAGCTGCTTTGATCTCCATAAATCAATTGGTACGTGCAGGAAAATGAGAATCTGTGAATGTGGTATGTTTCACACAATGGATAATTGGGGAAAATTTAAGCACAAGTGCGACGTAATTCACTGTCCTACATGCCAGGAGGAATATAAGGCGGATGGAGTAAAGCATGTGTGTTATATGAAAGATGCTAAGCCTAAAAATAACCCTTGTATAACTGTGTACTACGATATAGAAACATATACGAACGCTGAAACCAAAGAGGTAATTCCACATTTACTTGTGAGCCAGACCATCTGTGATGAGTGTATGGGTATCGAATGTGACGAGTGCCCCAAATGCGGTAAACGGACAAACGTTTTTAAAACGAATGTCAGCGATAGTCCTGTGAAACTATTTGTGTCCTATATTGTCAAGTTAGCCGACAAGTTCAAAAAAATGACTGTGTATATTCTCGCCCATAACGGGGCAAAGTTTGACACGCAGTTCCTTTATAAGGAGTTGCTTGAACACGAATCCTCTGAGATATTTACAGGTGATCCATTGAAAAGAGGCAACAAATTAATACAGATGCAGATAAGAGGCAATGTACAATTTAAAGATACTTTATTATTCACACCTTGTAAATTAGCAAAGCTACCCAAGGTGATGGGAGTAGCAGCTGAAGTTTCCAAAGGATACTTCCCATACACTTTCCTCACCAGCGAGACTTTAAACTACGTAGGCCCACCACCCCCCAAACATTATTTTGACTGTATGGATGAAGACTTTGATCGATACTACGACAGTTTTAATGAAAGTAACCCTTATAATATAGCTGATGAATGTGAGCGTTATTGCGTGAATGATGTGCGCGTGCTTAGAGTATGTTTCCAGGCCTTTAGAAGTATGTACATAGCCCGTTTCAAATGCGATCCAGTGCAAGTCGCAACCACCATCGCATCATTATGTTTTACGGTGTTCAAGAATAACTTCATGCCTAAAGACACCTTAGCCATTATTCACCGAAACAACCCCCGCAGTTACGGACACAAGGCTATTTACTGGCTCATACACCTGCAGCAACAAACAGGTGTATACATAAAGCACGCCCGCAACACGGGTGAAGTACCCATTAAGATTAATGGACGTGTTTTTTGGGTTGATGGGTTAAGTGAAAACCGTGTCACTGGTGTGAAGACTGTGTATTCCTTTAATGGATGCTGGTGGCATGGATGCCCCCGCCCTGAGTGCGGTATCGTCGGAGATATCCACGGTAGATCTCCTGCCGACTGTCTTGCAGGGACCCGCACCCGCGATCAACTTATAGGGTCACAGTTCACTCACAAAGTCTTGTGGGAGCATGAATATGATGCACGGATGGAGACAGACGATGTATACCGTGAGGAAATAAAAACGATCAAGCGTTCAATGGTGCTGGATCCTCTCAAATGTGGTGATAGCTTGTTTGGAGGACGTACAAATCCTTTCAGACTATACTTCCCACCTACGGAGGGCGTGAAGCTCCATTACTACGATTTCTGTTCTTTATACCCATACGTGATGAAGAGCAATCCGTACCCCGTGGGCGCTCCTGAGAAACTGGTGGGACCTAGCATGCCGTCCATCAATGAATTTTCAAAAAATTTGAATGATCATTACTTTGGGCTCTCTTTCGTAGACGTACTCCCCCCACGCAATTTATGGATGCCGATCTTACCTGTCGTTATCGACGACAAGCTCATGTTTCCCCTGTGCGTGAAGTGCGCGGAAGAGGATAACGGCGAATGTAACCATATACCCCACCAGCGTAAGATCAGAGGCGTATATACAAGTCCTGAGCTGGCCCTAGCCGTACGCCATGGTTATAGAATACTGAAGATACACGAGGTGTGGAGGTTTCAGAAGCTCCCCAACCTTTTCACACCATATATAAACGCCTTTTTGAAGGATAAGGTTGAAGCATCAGGGTATCCGCGAGGAGTTGATACCGAAGATGAAAAGTCGGCCTATATTCAACGTTACCGCGACCGCGAAGGTATACAACTTGATCGTGTCCAAATTGTAAAGAATCCTGGCAAGCGCTTTAGTGCAAAGTTTGTCTAAACAGTCTATGGGGAAAATTTGCTCAGAATACCGGCAGAGGGAACATTCATTTGGCACAAAGTTATAGCGATGTCTGGGATTATGCCAATGCCCCCGATAAAGAGGTCATGGAGATCGTGAATGTAGGTAATACTTACGTAATAAAGTACAACAACACTGAATTTGCCACAGATACCTCAAGGGTTACAAACATACCTGTGGCGAGCTTCACAACAGCCTACGCCCGTATAAAACTTTGGAGTCTATTGCATTCTCTTGGGCGGAGAGTATTGTATGCCGATACAGATAGCGTGATATTCACAGAGAGGGAGGGTGATTACATGCCCGCTATTGGGGAGTTCCTCGGCGAACTCACTGATGAGATCAAGGATGAGTATGGGGACGACGCATACGCCGACTCTTTTATCTCAACAGGACCTAAGACTTATGGGGTACGGGTCAGGGTAGGGGATGAAATGAAATATATCGTGAAGGCAAAGGGTATTACGCTCAACCATGCGAATCGGGAGGTTGTTAACTTTGAGTCGTTGAAGGATCTAGTATGTTTGGAACCTCACCAACTAATTGTAGGCACCCACAATTTTCGGGCGCAGAAGCTGGGAGGCGTGAAGGAACTTAGGGGTACGATGGTGTGCCGTAACACCTATAGGAAACGTTACCAGTTACCTGGCACCTATGATACCGTACCCTTTGGATACCAATGATGCTTCTAACTCACACGTCTTGTATATAATCGTATCTATTTGTAAATATATATGTATATATAACTTGAATATCTCGAATCGTATTTGTAAATATATGAATATCTCAATAAATCAAATAGCGTTTCACTTTCTCCTGTGTGTGTGTGTGTGTGTGTGTGTGTGTGTGTGTGTGTGTGTGTGTAGGTGAAAGTTCTAAGCTCCGCCCACTGCGTGAGTCATGCTACTATCTGGGAGTCCCTGCGTGGTCAGTCGACCGCAGTAAGCCCGAGAGATCAGACGTGTATTCAGATCAGACGTATATTGAAATGGCTACCTTTAATATCGCTTGCACAACGTTTATGAAATGGTATTCAGTAAAGTGTGAGGATGTGGTGGATACCGAAAAACTTCCTATTCCCCCTCCTATGCCTCTTTTAAAACCACATTGGATTGTGCGAAGTTCCAAGATGTACAAATACTCTACGGATGTTCTGGTGAGACTGTTGAAGGCTTTCGTTGCACAGACGATGTGCTGAAGTATACTGCAGGGCTAAACTTTATAAAGTCTCACATACACCGTGAAGTAAAAGAAACAACGCGTGCAGAAGAGAAGCAGCAGGTATGGATAATGAGCCTTGTGGATGGGTGGTGTGACAAGCGGTATTACGTCATGCTACACCATGTCGATTACTCATACCCTACGTCTGAAAATGTGAATCTCGTGATCATGGACAATCTTAGGTGTTTTTATCACTATATTAACGTATATCATGATGAGGTTCATAGTGAGGTTGTGGCTAGTGCCATGCGTGAGTTTTTAACAGATTTTAGAGACGAGCATCGTTTGATGGGTAGAAAGGAAAAATATGAGCATATGTTCCTCTCAAATAGTGCGCCGGAGTGTGGAGATGATTAGCGCCTAGTTCTTATCAAAGTGCGTAGGCTGGTAGTGACGAAACGGAAAAACAAATATGTGCAACAATTCGAGTCGTACGAACATGCCCATTCACGTATCATCGAGTCAGCCGCCCGTCGAACCGTTCCTGCCTGTGCCTCACACGGCTCATAGTTATCTCAGAGCTTGAGCCGAGTAGACGTGCGCTCCTCGAATACGATGGAACTTCCTTTGAGCAGCATTCTCAACGCCTCGTACGATGTGTCCGTGACGAAATCGTTGCGCGTGTTCAGGCGTAATTCCGGTACCATTAGCTATGTACTGGAAACGGAATGTAGACCGACAAACAAACGGGTTTATTTAAGTATCGAGGAGATGAATAGAATCTTCGTGATAGTTGATAAGTGGTGTGAAGATCGTTATAAAATACCTGCTAACGTAGGTACAAGAAGAGAGCAGATTAGTGACGCGCCCTCATACGCCGTTGTATGTACGTTGTGTATAAATAACGATCGGCCGTGCATTGATATAAGGCTTATGTGGAAGAATGCTTCTGATAATAACGCTCTTATTCCTACGCGAAACCGTTTCATCCTCGACAGAATGTTTGAAATCGTCGGATTCCGTAAACTGAAACCTATATTAGACGCGCGTGTTACGGATTTTTATTTTGATACAGTACTTGAATACGCATACACTGCTCTGCTCGATGGGTTTACCGAGTGTAGGACTGGTGAGAATGGTCTAGTGCTGGATGTTTATTTAAAAAGTTTAGACTCTTTGAAATACCATGAACTTTGGTACAAAGCAATTGATCGGTACAAGGCTGAGCTCACCTACACCGTTCACCCTGAAGAACTATTTCTTTATATAATGCGCAGTTGCCGTAACGATTTAGAAGATTATTTCAATTGCCGTTATGTTGAGTGAAGAGTTCACGATTGAAAAGCGCGAGTCGGTAGAAATAAACCCTCGATTGGAAAAGCTTCTTATAAACTTGTGTTTAATAATGTAGCTAACGATGAACTCTTTGTGCGTGCTTTTGATTGTATTCTAGACATGTTTAAAGATGACTTACCAACCGGTTGTAAAGTGGGAACAAAAATAGTACTGAACGATATGAAAGCCATTCATATCGAATACAGGTTTCCCTATACTTTAAGCGGTGAAATATTATTAAGCCGCATAGACTGCGTAATGCAGAGCAATAATGATGTAATTGTAAACTCGATTAAGACCGATTTTAGTATTTTGAAAAAAAAGTGAATTGTATATATATATTTTGATTATGTACATATTTCTATTGATTTGTGTTTTTATATATATATTATATATATATATATATATATATATATTTTGCTTGATATTTCTCCTGTACTGTTATGTACATATTGAAGTGTATATGAAATGTATATTTTATTTATATATCACCATATTTGTGTGTGTATATTTCTGTTATGTACATATTGATGAAATGTATATTTTATTTTATATATAATTATGTGTATATATTTGTTATACGCATATTCCTCAAATGTATATGAAATGTATATTTTATTTATATATATATATATATATATATATATATATATATATCCATAATTGTGTGTATATATTTCTGTTATACGCATATTCCTCAAATGTATATTTATTTTCTATATATTTATAATAAAAAGAATGATGCAATGTTGTTTATTGTTATGCCTTCTACTACCGGTATTCTGTATACAACAGGTATCTGGCAATATTTAAGCCTTCTAAGCCAACTGGCTGATTAGGAGTCTATAATAATAATGTATGCAATAATAAAAAAAAAGAGGTATCTGACAACCAGCCAACTGGCTGATTAGGAGTCTATAATAGTGTATACAATGGAATACATGGCGCTATCTGGCAACTCAGCCAACTGGCTGATTAGGCGTATATAATAATAATGTATGCAATAATAAAAAGAGGTATCTGACAACCAGCCAACTGGCTGATTAGGATAATAATGTATACAATGGAATACATGGCGCTATCTGGCAACTCAAGCCATTTACGCCAACTGGCTGATTAGGCGTATATAATAATAATGTATGCAATAATAAAAAGAGGTATCTGACAACCAGCCAACTGGCTGATTAGGATAATAATGTATACAATGGAATACATGGCGCTATCTGGCAACTCAGCCAACTGGCTGAGTAGGAGTCTATAAAACAACGCCAGCCCGGCTGGAAGTCTTAGTGTGCACTTGGCTCCTGCCAGGTGAACACCTCTCCTCCTTTCTCTCCTCCTCCTCCTCCTTTCTCTTGGGGGATAACGCCGCCTCCAAGTTTTCCCCACCCCCCCTTTCCCCCACCCCCCTTTGCAACAACCCCTTTGCAACAACCCCCACCCCCTTTGCAACATTACATAATAACCTGCAACATTCCTGCACTCTCCCCTTTTGCGGCTATACTACTTAATATAATTACTATAATTATATAATATGTACAAATTGTACATAGAGTGCGTGTGCTCGCACGCAATACCGCTTACCCTGTAGACGTATTCACCGCACGCCACTGATATATATGTTACACAGACCGTGTATGGAACAAGGAACTCTTCTGTGAAAATTAAATCCCCTATAGTCCGAATAAGTAATGGTAAATGACAAACACTATAGTTTTTTCTTTTCATGATGTTAGCCCGACGTGGGCAATGGGTCACTCGCAAAGAGGGCCCAAAATATAGCTTCCCTCACCAGCTATCTGCCAAGCAGATAAGATCCAGCTTTGGGACAGGATCTAGGGTTTAAAGCAGCCTATTCCCACTATATTTAGAACCTCAATAGTTCTCAAGGGACCATTCTGAGTTCTATCCCATATATATTAGTCTTCAGGTTCTGTTTAGTTGGGGGAGTAGGGTCGGTAAAATCTGTCCGAGGTTTGGAATTTTCCGGATATTAGAACATCAACTACGTCGATTGAGACATTAGCCTTAGAATACATTTTATACTATATTTATAGAAATTACTGTTTATATTATTACTGTGCAGTACCTGTAATGCTAAGCAATACATGTTTAATACATCAAAATTTAGAAACTATTTCAAACTTTGGGTTGGGATCGAAATTTGGAAAGTTTCAAAACGGGTCTCCGAAGTTTGGAGAATACGCAGTATGGGAATTCCAAAATTAGGAATATGATATATACAGGGTGGCACAAAAGTCGCCGCCGCCATCATAAGAATTTTCAGTGTTGATTATAATATATTATTTTTTTTTTTAGGTAAGGGATGACTGCGAAATTAACAATAGACGAGAGAGTGAGCTTGGTTTTAATGTATGGAATACCAGGTAGAACAAATCGATGAATCTGTACAGAATTTAAATTCTGTACGGATTCAACGATTTATTGTACCTGATATTCCATACATTAAAACCAAGCTCACCCTCTCGTCTATTGTTAATTTCGCAGCCATCCCCTACCTAAAAGAAAAAATAATATATTATAATCAACACTGAAAATTCGTATGATGAGTGACCTTTGCGCCACCCTATATATATATATATATTATATATATGGAGAGAGAGAGACACACACACACATATATATATATATATATATATATACACACACACAATACCAACCTGGTTTCCTCTTAATTCTTCACCATTATCAAGAGCTGAATAAAAGCATTTAAAAGTCACCGTATCTAAAATTGAAGGTAACCCAATACGGGCGCGGTCACATTCGAAACTACACTTTTACACTCACTGCAAAATTTATTAAATCTCTTTTAATCAAAACCTTTCTAATCTCTCGTTCGAAATAAACAGGCAAACAAAAACCTAAAAAAAAAAAAAAAATATGAAACATTTATTAGAAATAACGAATTCTATAATTTATTTTTAAATATAATAATAATAATTAATTTGTTTATTTACACACACACACACACACACACACACACACACACACACACATACACACTGTATATATTACAGTTGTTCCAACATTTTCACTATACTGTATGTAAATCTAAATTACCTTTGACAAGCGATTATGGTTTATAGGCAAGCATCTATCCATACATGTAAAGTCTGAACTGTAAAATAATAGGTCTTATAGTTTGAACGTGCTACGAAGTTCAAGGTCGTATTGTGTATAACTTGCTAATATTAGCTAAATTATATATATATATATATATATATATAGAGAGAGAGAGAGAGAGAGAGAGAGATTAGCAATATAAATTAAAGAGTTTCGCTTCTTTACTGCCCACAAGGAAAACATTAAAATTTAGATAACTGTTGCAGTTCACTTACACGAATTATATGTTCGATCCGTGTCACTTTATACCCACTCTAAACCCTATTAGAAAGCTGATTATACATTCTGCGTTCCATTTTTGTACTATTTCAAATGTATAATTCATTTCACATTCATTGAATTTGGTTGTACGTTTCAGTTGAGTTCCACTTGAAACGTATAATTCACCTTCATTAGTAATTTGGGGATACATTGCAACTGAAGCGTATATGACCAATCTTATATGAATATACAGGGTGTTTCAGGTCGAGTATATAGTGAATTATACAGGGTGTCCCATAAGTTCGGTTTCATAGGAAAATTTATTTTAAATTAAATTTGCGAAAGTAATATATTAAAATTAAAACAAATGTTACACTCGTGAGGAAAAGGCCTCGGCCTTTTCCTCACCAGTGTAACTCACTTCAATATTAGCCATCGTGTGTTATTCTACTTGCAACAACAAAAAAAGTTCCCAAAACAAGACATTACTTTTGTAAATTTAATTTAACATCAATTTTCCTAAGAAACCGGACTTATGGGACACCCTGTACATATATATATTTGAAATCCTTCTGAAATGGGCACAGAATATATAAACAAACATTTAATAAGGTTTGCAATACATTAAATTCTAATTTACTTCAATAAACAATAAATAATAATTATGGAAAAGTTAATAAATGTAATAATAATAATAAAGTTAAGCAATATTGATAACAAAAATTAAATTGAGAAGAACTTAAAGAGAGAGAATAGCACGAAGAGAGAAATAGCTGAACATAATTCAAAAATGAGTGGGAAATAATTTGATTCAAAAAGATACTATACAGTCATTTCTTTAAAGAATATGAGAGATAGTAGTAGTTTTCAATATAAGAATTGCTGCTACGCGGAAGAAATATGATTGTATATTAAGTATTATTTGTACAGAGTAGCAAAGTTTTTCGTAAGTCTGAACATAAGAGAGTATAACAATTCAGGGATTCTTAACCTGGTGCTCGTGAGCACCAAAGTGAACTTTAAGTTGTGTACAGTGCTCTCCACCATCACCTAAAACTTTGCTCGCGAGCACTATAGTGAAGCCCTTGACCCCTCCTGCCTCATAAAAAGCAATTTATTTTATCAAACGTAGCAATGAATGTTTAATGTGGATGAAAAGGTAAGGTACATGAAAAGGTTAAGAAACCTGGACTATAACTCTTTAAAATAAACAAAAATATCTACCAGTATATATATATATCTCTGGGTTGGATAATGTTATCATTAAATGATGACTGTTATAGTAACTACAATGAATATATATATATATATATATATATATATATATATATATCAGACTTTGGAAATGTAAATCTTGAATGGGCTGAAATAGAGTGAATAACCTTAGAATTTGTAAATCAAATGATAATTTGTATTCTTTGTACCGCATTGAAGATAAACCTAAGTAATAATTAAATCTGAAAAAGCGAGAAGGGAATATGTATAAGAACAAACAACTAACAAAGTAGGTTTTTGTTAGTATTTCGGGAGTTCTAAGATGGTAAAATATTAAGTCACCCTAATGACATCGATACATTACTGAGTATATGAATGAAGAAATATGTCTTCGGTAGGCTAAATGTATATTAAAATATAAATGCGAGGAAAATTTGAGTTAAAGTAAGAGAAACAACCTTAGAAAATTAGGAATTCTGTGATGATGCATGTTGTATGTTGCGAGGAAAGGCCTTAGTAATAATTAAGTATGAGCAAACGAGAAAAAAATATGTATGAAGCTAAATGAATTAGGTAAATATCACACACACACACACACACACACACACATACACACACACATACACACACACGCACTCAAGTAGATAGCCTGAAAGATTGACAGGAAAACATAAAAACAATCAGGCAGTTAGATAGCTAACCAGAGAGACAGGCAAACAGATAGTTATATAGATAGATATATAATGAGTAAGATAGATAGATAGATAGATAGATAGATAGAGAGTTACAAAGCTACAGAATAATGGAGATTCTAAGATTCACTCTAGGCTAGCCCAAGAAAGAAATAAAGGGGAAAAATAGGAAAAAACAATGAAAATAAGAATACTAAAAACTGATACCATGCTTACACACACACACACACACACACATATATATATATATATATGTGTGTGTGTGTGTGTGTGTGTGTCGGGAGGGAGATGGTGTTGTTATGCTTCGTTACACCATCTCCGACTGTTTAGTCGCAGTGATGGCGAACCTTTTCAACCCTGGGTGTCAAAAATTAAAAATTATCGTGATCATATTCAAGTGGCGTGTCACATACATAAACGATCACTGTTATGAAAGGAACATCGCAATTATAATAATAAAACTATCTATTCTAGCTCATTTGAACAATACAGAAAAATAAAAATAAATGACAATAAAATGTTTTAAAATAAAAACTACAATTTTACCTGTTATTTAGTGACTTCTTCGTTGCTGTACTCTTGAAGAAAGCTCTTTTATAGCAGGTGTGTAATTCGTACATTTTAATGCTACACAAGCAGCACTGACATCATCAACCAATCTGTTTCTCTTGTCCGTTTTGATGTTATTCAAAGTTGAGAAGAAAGTTTCGCAGGAGTAAGTTGACGAAAAAATTGGGTATAGCTTTGGCAAGTCTTTTAAGAGTGTCAAAAGTTTCCGGGATCCCGTTCCACACTTTCAAAATTTCATTGTCAGAATTATTATACTAGGCAACAAATTTCAACTTTTTTTTGTTACAGACACGTGAACTACTGATTCCTACTAAAGCGCTGATGCTGATTTCAGATCTGATATCAAAATTTCTCTATCACGTCCAGATTTTGTGTAACCGAAAACCCCTATTTTTCATTTTTTTTCTCACCCGCTTCTATTACGAAAGCCGTCTAAGCTACTTTTCCGTGCCACGTTTTATGTTAAGCATACTTAAATAATTAGTGAACAGGGATGTCTTTCCTCCTTTATTCTGGCTTAAGACAGACAGCGGAATTCCGCTGGCGGAGTTACCACCCCTGCGCCCAACCATCCACCCAAAGCGCGTTAGTATTTGTTGTTACTACTGAAAGGAAAATTCCTGTTCTTAAGTGAAACTTTGGTGTGTGCTCTTCCTTTGTCGCTTGTAGGATGACGAGCTCTCCTTCTGCAGGAACCAACAATAATCTCCCATCATATTTGGGTTGAAATTACCTTGGTATCTGTTTTCCATAACTGAGATCTGTTGGTGGAAGCGCTCACCATGCTCGTCACTTACAGCCCCAAGGTTGGCCGGGAAGAAGTCAAGATGAGAATGTAAAAAATGAATTTTCAAAGACATTCTGCATCCCATTATTTCATAAGATTTAAGCATGTTTTCTACGAGTTTACGGTGGTTTTCAGCTTTGTGGTTTCCAAGAAAATTTTTGACAACTTCAACGAAAGATGTCCATGCTCCTAGTTCATTCTCATTTAGGTTAGATGGAAACGATGAGTCGTGGATGACACTGCGGATCTGTGGTCCAGTGAAAACTCCAGCTTCTAGCTTAGCATCTGTCAATATTCCTTTGAATTTATCCTTTAAATATTGGAAACCACTACCTTGATGATCCATACCCTTCACGAAATTTTTCATAAGGCCAAGTTTAATGTGAAGTGGTGGAAGATGTACTTTCTGAGGGTCAATAAGTGCTGGGTGTTTCACATTGTATTTACCAACAACATGTTCAGTTCTAGATGGCCAATCATGTTTTTTGTAGTGGTTCTTGTCATCTCTGCTGTTCCATAGACACAAAAAGCACATATACTTTGTGTAGCCCAACTGTAACCCAAGAAGTAATGATACAACTTTAAGGTCGCCACAAATATTCCATGTGTGGTCCTTATATTTGATGAGTCTTAGCAGCAGTTTCATCGATTCATAAGTCTCATTAAGGCCAGTGGCATGTGCTACAGGTATTGAAGGTTTTTCATTGCCGTTGTGCAGTAATACAGCTTTAAGGCTAGCTTTACTAGAGTCAATGAACAGTCTCCATTCTTTTGGATCATAGCGACAGCCAATCCCTTGCATCAGACCACTGATATCGTGGCAGAAACAAACGTTTTCTTCCTGTAAGTAAAATGATGAAAACTGCAAATGGCGATGGCGGAAATGGGAAACTTTGGTGTTTGGTTGGAGAAGATTAAATTCTTGAAGTCTTGAACCAAGCAACTCTGCCTTTTCTTTTGGTAATTCCAAATCGCGCACTAAGTCATTTAACTCCGCTTGACTTAACAAATGTGGGGAAATATTTGCATCTGGAACATATATGCCATCTTTCCCTGTTTCTATATCACTAGCAGAATCTTCAGATGAACTGCTGTCTGTTATCGTTGCTGGTGGAACTGGTGGTGGATTTGTTTCATCATGTGGTACTGGTTTCATTGCTGATTCGCAGTTTGGGTACGTGATCTTTGATTTGTTTTTCTTTGTGAAACCAGCAATCTTTGTCAAACAAAAATAACAATCATTGAAGTGATTTTTCGGCTCACGCCAAACCATGGGGACTGAGAACGGCATAGCTTTTCTTTTACCATTCATCCAAGCTATTAACATTGCATTGCACTGTGCACAGCAAATATGTGGTGCCCAGTCCCTCTGTTGGTCTCCTAACTTACAGTCAAAATAACACTTGTAGGCAAGTTTAATCTTTGTTGTTATGTTTCTACGTTGTGGCTTAGGTGTATATTGTCCACAGACAAAGCAGAAGTTGTCTGGGTGATTTACACAAGCACGTCTATTTGATGCCATTTTGAATTACCATACAATATCTGAAAAAACGTAGAAAGTAATTATTACGATGTGCAAAATAAAAAGAAATACACACCGTAGTACAAAACAAATGCTATAAAAACACACAAGTCACCACAACCTGTCACTTGCTCATCAGCAGAGAGCTTCAACAACCGTTCTGCTTGACTGTCACGTAGCGACTGACCGTTGGGCCGTTGCCTGTTACTATGCTCTTGACTCAGTGTTGCCAACTCGGGATAAATTTTATTTATCAAAATTGTTCGAATTTGTATATAGTTGGCAAAAAAAATTGCTTTAACCTTGAAAAGCAAGTTTCATATTACTGGCATTAAGCCGATTAAAACCAAAATCTGGACGTGGTAGAAAATTTTACTAAAAGTGATTTGCATTTTACACAAAATCTAGACGTGATAGAAAAAATCTAATTATAGATTTGAAATCAGCATACCGAAATTAGCTAGAAGCACCTATTTGGTCTTCTGTAACAAAATCTTTGTTGCCTAGTGTTATTCACAGAACCCTGCAAGCGGTCTCGCTCGAGTGTTTCTAACTCAGATCTAAGATCAATAAACTTTTGCTTCCAAATAGAGCTGGATTGGAACTCTGCTAACTGCATTTCAAAGTCATTTAAATCTAACCAGTCAAACAAATCTAACTTCAGATTTGTAAAAACAGTTTTATCAGGATATTTTATAAAATTTATTTTCCTTCTAACTCTCTGAACTGCACAAATCTTGTTGAAAACTGCTCAATTATAGAGTTTAAAATTTCAACAAATTGTTCTCGAGCTTGTTTCAAGTCGTCTCTGTCTTGGCACTTCATTTCATCAAAATGTTTCTTCAACCTATGAAAGTACTTATAACTTCTACTTTCCAAGTCACGTTTAAAAATGTTGAGCTTGCTTTCAAAGCCTTTCATCAAGCCAAACATTACATCACTAGTTTTTCCAAAACCTTGTAATTTAATATTGAGTTCATTCAGATGTAATGACAGATCAGTGAAAAACATAAGTCTCCTGAGCCAAGCCACAACAGTTAATTGAGGAAACTGTTCTATATTTTTCATATTTAAAAATAGCCTGATTTCATTTAAGCATTCCACAAAACGTTCAAGTACCTTACCGCGACTTAACCATCGCACATTATTATACATAAGTAATCCATTATAAACTGAATCAACTTCATTTAACAGTGACATAAATTCTCGTTTGTGCAAAGCCCGTGAAGCTATCAAATTGACTATTTTTGTCACAACTGCCATTACATCATTAACTTCTTCTTTTAAACCTACCTTTGCACACAATACCTCTTGATGTATAATACAGTGAAAGCATACAAGTGGATGACCAACAGTTTCTGTAAAATGTTTCACAAATCCAACATTTCGTCCAACCATATTTGGGGCACCATCTGTCGTAACTGACACTATTTTTGACATATCTCTCTGTTTATCACGAAGCATTCTAACAACAACCTCACATATATCTGCTCCTGTTGTATTCAGAGGCAAATTTTCTAACTTAAGTAATTCCTCATATATTGCATTGCCACTGGGATATCTAGCAATAATAGCTAATCGAGCCGATGACGTAGCATCGGTGGTCTCATCGAGACAAATAGAAAAGAAATCACATGCATTTAAGTCTTTTTTCACTTGATTTTCTATATCAGAGTTCATCTTCATCACTCTGTCTTTAACAGTATTTCTACTAATTAGTAATTCATTAATACTCTGAATAATAGCTGCTTTATTTTGAAAGTCATCAAATAAAAATGGTGCACATTTCATAAAAGCTTCCTTAACGAAATCCCCATCACTAAGTGAGTTTCCATGCTGGACAATAGTATGTGAAATACTGAAGCTTGCAGACACTAAATTTGAAGGCCCACTTACAAATTTAAGTAAATTGTCTGATTGAGACTGTTTATCTTTTAACATTCGCAATATATATTCTTTACGTTCTTGCTCACTTTTTTCTAGAAGCCACTGGTGGTTAGTGTCGAAATGCCTTTTCACATTCCAAGTTCTGCTCACAACTGTTTCACTACACAGGATGCATAGAGCTTTGTCGTTCGTATCAATAACGCCATATTTTTCAGTCCACCAATCTTAGAAACTCCTTCCGCTTCCTTTCTTTGACAATTTTATTTTTTTGTTTACTGATTCCGCCATTATGATAAGGCTGAAATATTAAAAAACAATAGCAATTCAAAATCGTTAACACAAATATTTAATGTGACAAATGGATGTTAGAACAAGTAAAACGATGAATTAACGTTAGACCTAATTATTTCAACGGTACCACAGTTAATAATGTTAATGGAGATAAATTTTCATTTTCCAACACAATAATATCAATAACACTTAATACTAATAAGTAACACCAGCAAACACTTAATATTAATTAATAATGAAACATAACACTACACAACAGTGATTAATAATGACTTAATTAGACTCATTAAATCAAAATGCCCGTGTAAAACGACGCCATGGCTCGACTAAAGACAGAGAAAGAAGAAATCAGGGTTGCCAATTCTGAATTATGAATATATAATTCAGAGTTGCCAGCCAAAATTAATGCTTAATTTTATACTATTTATAATGGTAATTTATTTCAATTCAAATCCAACCACAGTAATATGTAATTAAATAGCCATCAAATATAGAGAATTGAATGTTTATTTACAAAAAATATATATATAATCATTTCCTATTTAATTAGATGAAATTAAAAACGTCTCTTGATTTGATCGATTTTCATTCTTTATAGTTTTTGTTTAACTTTTGGACGACAGAAATTTCAGTTTAGGCGTGTCAACAAAAAAACAGCAACGTGTCACCTTTGACACGCGTGTCATAGGTTCGCCATCACTGGTCACTTTAGTGTATTCTCAGTATGTCGCTTCCTCGCACCAACAAGGAAGTTTATATCGTTTAATTAATCTGACTGCGAGGTTCCGGGACAACACTTTATACCTTTTGCCCAATTGGTCCTGTCCCTCAGTCCGTTGAGAGAATAGAGTTCCTTTCTCGGAAGAATATAAATTATGAGTTTTCCTTTTGTCAGTCCTTTATTTTCACAATGGGGAAAATCACTTTTAAACTATTAATGAATTTCTTTTACAATACAGAGTAATTAGAAAAATCAAATCCTTTTCACTACACTTGTTTAGAGAGTTATTAACGAACAAATGCTTACATCAAAAAGCTAAGGGGCCCAGCCGAACCGGCCGGCCCAAGGGCGAAACACTCACTGCCTGCCCGAAGGCCGAGGCGGAACTCTCTCCACTCTGCCCTGGAGAAATTCCCATGGTGCCACGTTTTACAAAAGATTATTAAACTTGAAAAATCCTACTCAAATAGTGATATTCGCAAAAGAATTTATATAATTGTAGTTTTACACTTAACTCTTTTATGTGATTTATAATAATCGAAAAGAACATTTAGAATTTAGGAATCTCTGTTTAAGCTTATAAACGTGACAACACTGTTTTCGTTAGGGTTAAGAAAGGATACCAGACAATCCACTGGCATTGAGGCACTTTATACAATATTAAAAATTTAACGGATTCATATTTTAATTTATATGAGCGGAATAATATCTTTTAAAGGATTAATACTTTAATTTATACAAACAGAATGATATTTTTAAATTTTAACATAAATTTATTTTCCTGTGGAAACCCTTTTTCCACACACACACACACACACACACACACACATATATATATATATATATATATATATATATATATATATATATATATATATATATATATATATGGAAAACAAACATGTAATAACAGAGATAGGCAGTCAAGCAAAAAGACAGATGCACAGGTAAGCAGACAGACAGAAAAACTGATAAATATACAGTAAGACAGGGCAAAACAAAGTGATCCATAGATAGTTACATAAACAGACCGACGTATAAACATGCATAGAGGAAGACAGACAGATAAAAAGTTAGATACACCAACAGATAGGAAGACGTGTAACCAATCAGATAAATAAATAGATAGATATATAGGTGGATACATAGATAGACAAAAGGAAAAATAGATATGTGTACAGCCAACAAGAAAAATAGGTAGACAGCCCGAAAGATCGACAGGAAAACCTAGAAAAACAATCAGGCAGAGAGAGACAAGCAAACAGATGGTTATATTAATAGATATAGAGTGAGCAAGATAAATAGATCGGTAGATATATAAATAGAGAGTTACCGAGTTACAGAATAACGAAGTTTCTAAGATCCACTAGGTTAAGCCAAGAAAGAAATAAAGGAAAATCAACAATGAAAACAACAATACTAAAAACTGATACATTGTTTATTGTTTATACTTACAGATGTGTAAAGTTTTCACGCAGGAATAAACAGCCCGAATAATAGTAATAGTAAAGTATAGTAGTAATAGTAAAGTATAGAACAGACAAGACTCTCCTTTCTTCGCCAGCCAATGATGACAGAAAATTGTTGCGAAAGAGGACTTATAGGAAAGTAGTAAAATATATAATGAAAAGAATACCTTCAAGTTCACTCACCATGCATACACTTATCACTCTGAATTGTGGTAGACGTTTGTTTATATATACAGTAAACCCTCGTCCAACGCGGGGGTTAGGTTTCTCGAGAACGTCGCGTGAGGTAAATCCGCGTTGGACAAACTTAATACCTTATAAGATAACTGGGGAGTGGGGATACGTGAACGCGGCCTTGTAAAGTCTCCCATTAATACTTAGATATGTAGATTTTTTATTCACACATAAATGAATTTCCCTACCTATATTGTGTATGAAATAAGAACATAATAAAATCATAAACATAATGATATTTACACTGTACCGCACAAAAGACTCACTGTAAAAACTAAGGCTCATTAGATAGAAGAGTAGTTGCGAGGTAGGAAACAGAGGGTGGTCGTTAATGGAGCGGAGTCGTCTTGGGCTAATGTAGCGAGCGGCATTCCTCAGGGTTCTGTATTGGGCCCCTTGCTTTTTCTTATATATATTAACGATTTAGATGTCGGCCTAGTCAGTACAGTTTCAAAGTTTGCGGATGACACGAAGTTGGGTGGTAGGGCAATTAATGATGAAGATAGAGGTAAAATCCAGGAAGATCTGAATAAAATCGTTGATTGGTCAGTCACATGGCAAATGAGATTTAACGTCGACAAGTACAACATTTTACATATAGGTTCGCGTCACGGTAATTTTGCGTATAGTATGTCAGAAAAGGAGTTGGCAAGCGTAGAACAGGAAAAAGATTTAGGAGTTATCGTCACTGGTGATTTAAAAGTTGCGAAACAAAGTACAGCAGCGGTCAATAAGGCGAACAAGGTGCTAGGTTTTATAGCTAGGAATTTTGAGTAAAAATCGCGCGATATTATTGTTCCTCTTTATAAATCATTAGTTAGACTCCATTTAGAGTGCGTGATCCAATTTTGGAATCTGCGCAAAGATATAGATAAAATCGAAAGAGTTCAAAGGCGAGCGACTAAGATGATTCCGTCGCTTAGATCGAAGTCGTACGAGGATAGGCTTAAGGAGTTAAAATTGACTACACTCGAGACTAGGAGGCTAAGAGGTGATCTAATCCAGGTTTTTAAAATTATGAATGGGTTCGATAACGTAAATAGAGATAGCTTTTTCGAAATATCACAATATAATAGAACTAGAAATAACGGTGTAAGTTGACAAGTAGAAAGTTCGAGACAGCAGTTGCTAAAAACCTTTTTACGCATCTAATAGAAAATAGCTGGAATAGTTTGCCGGTAGAAGTAATTAGTAGCACGTCTATAAACTTGCTTAAAAATCGATTAGACGCATATGTTGATAAATTGAGTATAGTTTAAGGTAGTAAAATTAAGGTTTTTGTGGTTCGGAACCACGTAAAATTGTAGGTCCCCTCCGCCACCACGGGTGGACAGGCGCAATACACAACTACAACCACAGTTAGGTAGACCAGCCATGAGTGGATCCTAGGGTCTTTGCTGGTCTGAATCATTATAACATTATAACATTATATGATAAATAAAAATATATTAAATGAAAATAGCACGTATCTTTTCTTCACTCTTTCGGATGGTGCGTATGGTAGACTCATTCACATGATACTCGCGGCCAAGTGATGTTATGCTCATACCACCACACAACTTATCTAGAATCTTTATTTTTTTGGCTAATGTCATAACCTTACTTTTCTTCTCTTCACTATCACTTGCAGATGCTTTACGTTTTGGTGCCATACTGCTGTCTAAAGGTAATAGCAAAACAACGGCAAAATACGACAAAAACAATCCAACACAACTTCACTGAACTTAACGCGGTAGCGGGACTTAGACAAAGGTTGATGCGAGGGGTGACGCGAAAGGGAGGGAGATGCGGGAGTGTTGGAGAGTGTAGGAGAAAACACTAGAGCGTGCATTGGCACTCGTACAGTACTACTGTATTAGAGCGTGTTTGGCGGACCGTGTATAATCAAATTTTCCGCCTTTGGCAAATAATTGTTCGCATTTATTTTTCCGTGTATAAGCAAATTCGCGCTGGACAAACACGCGTTCGACGAGGTTCTACTGTATCAAACATCTGTTCAACCTTTCATACTGCCTTTAGCTTTCTGAAATGAATAACAGCTATTTTGAAATGTGTACCAGATGTTTCAAATATCTAAAAATGGAGCTTAAATGTTTTAGATATTTATTTTTTTATGCAGGAAGGAGGGGCCAAGGGCAAATGCCCGCAAAAGCGCCCCCCCCCCTATAGAAGAAGAAGAGAGACAAAATTAAGAGATGCCTAGACACTCTGCGTTTGAGAGATGGGAGGCCATAGATAGGAGGAAAGCTGGATTGAGGAAGATTGTTCCACATTTGACCGGTTGAGTAGATGAAAGATTGAAAATACTGATTAACCCTTGCGTTAGATAGTTGGACAGAAAAGGAATGAGAAAGTGTAGAAAGTCTGGTACTGCGTACTCTCCTTAAAGGAGGAGGCATGCAGTTAGAGAGTTCAGAAGAGCAGTGTCCGTTATAAAAGCGATAGTAAAGAGAGAGTGAGGCAACATTGCGGCGAAGAGAAAGAGAGAGTGAAGACAATCAGTAAGAGGCGGAGAATTGATGAGACGAAAAACCATTGATTCCACCCATAATATGTATGGCTGTGTAGGTTGAGCCACCGCGCACATGAGAAGCATATTCCATACAGGTGCGAAGAAGACCCCTGCACAGAGACAGCAACTGAATGTGGGTGAAGAAACTACAGAGCCGGAACGGCACATCTAACCACTTAGAAGCTGTTTTAGAAAGAGAGTATATGTGATCTTTCCAGGAAAGATCACGAGAAAAGGAAACGCCAAGATTGTTAAGAGAAGAGGAAGGACTGAGTTGTGTGTTGTTGAAGGTAAGGGGATAGTCGTGTGGAAGATTGTGACGAGTAGACAGGTGGAGGAACTGTTTTTTGAGGCATTGAAAGCCACAAGGTTTTCTCTGCCCCAGTCAGATATAACAGAAAGATTAGAGGTCAAGTGTTCCATAGCCGTCCTACGCGAATCATGAAGTGACTGTTGTGAGGGACGCTTTGAGAAGCGTGTGGAGAAGTGAAGAGTGGAATCGAATCATCGGCATAGGAGTGAATAGGACAGGAAGTGCGAATTAAAAATCATTGATAAATAAAAGGAAAAGAGTGGGTGACACGACAGAACCCTGAGGAACACCACTGTTTGTAGCTTTAAGAGAAGAACGGTGGACATCTACAACCGCAGCTATAGATCGGCCAGAAAGGAAATTAGAGATGAAGGAACAGATAGAAGAATAGAAACCGAAGGAGGGCAGTTTGGAAATTAAAGATTTGTGCCAGACTCTATCAAAAGCTTTTGATATGTCTAGCGCAGTAGCAAAGGTTTCACCGAAATCCCGAAAGGAGGATGACCAAGAGTCAGAGAGATATGCAAGAAGATCGCCAGTAGTGCGTCCTATGCGGAAACCATGCTGACGATCTGAAAGAAGATTGTGAGAAGAGAGGTGTTTAAGAATCTTCCTATTAAGGATAGGTTCAAAAACTTTGGAAAGGCAAGAAATCAAAGCAATTGAGCGATGGTTGAAGGGTTGAGAACGGTAACCCTTCTTTGGGACAGGCTGAATGAAAGCAAACTTCCAGCAGGAAGAGAGAGACAAAGACGAAAGAGTTTGCCTAGGCAGGGTGTCAGCATAGAAGCACAGTCCTTACGAACAACAAGAGGAACACCATCAGGATCGTACGCCTTCTTAGAATTGAGCCCAGATAGGGCAGAAAAAAAAATCTTTAGAAGAGATTTTAATTTCAGCCATATTAAAGTCAGAGGGGGGAGTTGATGGAGGAACAGCACCGGAATCGTCCAGGGTTGAGTTGTAAGCAAAAATTTGAGCGAAGAGTTCAGCTTTGTCAGAAGAGACGGCAACTGAGCCATCGGAATGGAAAAGAGGAGGGAAAGAAGAGGAAGTAAGGTTGTTGAAGAGGTTCTTAGCTAGATGCCAAAAAGAGCGAGAAGAATTAGAATTGGATAGATTTTCACATTTTTGTCGGATTAAGGAATTTTTGGAGAGTCAAAGAACAGATTTTGCACGATTCCGGGCAGACTTTTTAAGCTAGTTCACCAGGGATGTCAGTGAAATGGAAGAAAAGCCAAAGGTGGTGGTGAACATTGAAATCTCCTAAAATGGAGATTTCAGCAAAGGAAGAGCGGGAAAGAATGTATTCCACTTTGGAAGTGAGGTAGTCAAAGAATTTTAGATAGTCGGTAGAATTAGGGGAAAGGTAAAGAGCACAGATGTATTTAGTTTGAAATTGACATGTAAGCCATAGCCAGAGGGTAGAGAATTCCGAAGATTCGAGTTCGGGAATAAGAGAACACGCTAGATCATTGCGTACATGTACGCAACACCCACCTTTGGAGTGAAATTGAGTATAGAGAAAATAAGAGTGTACAGAAAATGGGTTGCCGTCAGTCATCCCAGACACCTGAGTTTCAATAAGGAAAAGAAGATGAGGTTTAGAGGAGGAGAGGTGGTGTTCAACAGATTAAAAATTTGAGAAAGGCCACGAATGTTGCAGAAGTTTAAGAAGAGTGACTCAGACAGAGACCCAGAACATCTCGAATGAGCGGTAGCAGATTCAGCCCCGCTGTCCGGGTCTGTGTTCCTGGTATCGGCAGCGGGAGAGCCAGAAGTGGGGACATTTATGGTCCCCTCCCCAGTGGACTCCGAAGCTCTTAAAGTTGATGCCATTTTCTTTTTAATTTTGAAAATATTATGTAGTGTGTAAGATGCATATATATATATATATATATATATATATATATATATATATATATATATATATTATATATATATATATATATAGTGAGGAATAGGGAGAGAAGTGTGTGTTGGAGAGTATGCTGGACTGCTCACAGGGTAGATGAGACACGAGAAAAGATCAGCTAAGGAGGACAGTGACAGGAGAAACGGGAGAACGGGAGTTGCAGCACTGCCTATCTTCTGTCTAACACCCCTCCCCTGGAGTACTTCCCTGGTCGATTGGTGTCTACAATCTCCCCCAACTGTGGAGGCATTGAAGTTAAATATTTAATTTTTTGTATAATAAATTAATTTTTTGTTGTTTGCGCCTAGACGCATGCGCATTGTGGTTAAATATATTTTGAAACTGACATACTTTATTTAGTATTCCAATTTATAGGTTATCTCGAAAAGAGGCGAAAACAATTATTATATTTGTGTATTTATTAATTTATTATATGTATGTTTAGATATTGTAAATGTCTTTTGTGCATTTATTAATTTATTAATTAGACTAGGCCTAGACTACTAACATCTTTCAAGATTAAGAACAGCCTGTGGTCTTGAGCCTAGCCTTAGACCTAGGCCTATTGCTACACAGTAGTCCTACTCTAGGTTCAATTTCTACTGTAGGTTAGATAACCTATGTTTTAGAAAAGATATTGATAGGTTAGGAAGGGTTCAGGCTAGAGCAACCAATATGGTCCCAGAAATGAGAAGTAAAAAATCTGAAGAAAGATCAGCTGTACTAGATATACTGTATATTCACTTGAAAAACGTAGAATGAGAGAACTAATCTAGGTATTTAAATTTATACATGATTGTGATAATGTAATCTATAGGAAATTATTGATGGGGATATAAGGTCAGTTACAGGAAGTAATGGATGTATACAGAAAATTAACCCCTCTGAGAGTAATGCTGTGAAGCAATTCTTGTCATATAACTTAAACTTGAACTACTTAAACTTTCAGGAATTTTACAGTGCATTGTTAGACAATTTATTAAACATTTCATTAGACATTTCAGGTTTGTCTTTTCAGTTGTTTAAAAAATTGGGACATTGCAGACATTTCAACTGATTAATCGAAATGTCTAACGAAACGCTTAACTAATGTGAAATGTCTAACGCATTAGACATCTCAAAATTCACAAAATTAGAACAATAAAACGGCTAACGAAAAATCTACTTCATTTTAGAGTGATCTCGTGTACCCAGTTACGCATTAGAGGAGAGTGGAAATTAAAGGATATATGAAATACTAAACTACTTAATATAATCTACATCATGCATTTTTTAAGGATTTTATTTATTTATTTATTTATTTATTTATTTATTATATACGAGGACTGATCAAAAAGTCCCGGACAGATCCCTTTATTGTAAAACTAAATTCCACATATCTAATCAAATTTGTCTCCTTCAGAGTAGTCTCCTTCTGATTGTAAACAGTGATTCTAGCGGTCCAGCATTTATTGAAGTACCTGTTATACTCTTCTTTCAGAATGTTCTTCACTTCTCGTGTCGCATCTTGTTCGATCTCTGGTACTTCCCGAAATCTTTTTCCTCGAGGGTGTTTTTCAACTTGGGGAACAGAAAAAAGTCACAGGGTGCCAAATCCGGCAAATACTGTGATTGGGAAACCAGTTGAATGTTGTGCTTCGTTAAGAAGTTCCTTATGGAGAGCAGGCATGGGGACGCGGCCGATGCCTTAAGATTGTTAGGCTGAAGGTATTTGCACCCAGAAGTGTGATATTCGGATGCAAATAACGAATACGGTATTTGCACCTCTGGGTGCAGATACTCACTTCGAAATCTTTTACGAATAAGCTCCTCCATGCTTTTGGAAGGCATAACAATCTACCCTAGCCTAGCCTAGACCTAAAGTTCTTCCAAAGGTAACCTACCGTAGCCTCACACTAGCCTATATCTCTTCTTTTTTTGAAATCCATAAGGAAAAGCAAGATTCTACACAAAATTAATAAACGAAGACATAGCTCACTTCACTTACCTAATAAAAGGGAATTATTAAGCATTAAGCACATTCATCTATCACACGCGGCCACACCACAACACTGACACACTGTGTGTTTACACTTGCCGGGTCAAACAGTCAGACAGTTGCCAGAACAAGATTTCCTGGGCACCATACATTAGCCCAATAACTTTTTATTTCTCAATTCATGCAGTTCTTATTTATCATTTTAATATACCCGCAATATTTCAAGTATTTATGATAACATGGAAAGTTATGATGTGAAGATGATCTTGCAAAATATTTCAAGATTGTACTAACTCACTGAGTATTGATCGTATAATTTCTGAATGGCTACAATTATTAGCGACTCTATCGAACATTGCAAACAGCTACATTTGGAGATGCCTTATTTTTTTCAAGTTTTGCATTTTTAAGTATCTTGACAATAAGAAATTAAGGGCTTAACGTCTAACTCATTTGGTCGTCCTGTTCGTTGATAATCTTTCAGACTGAAGTGTCCATTTCTGAACTTCTCAAACCATCTCTACACATCCATTCACAACATCATTTCCATAAACTCTTTTTTGCGGATTCACTAGCGTTAGATCCTTTATGGAACTCATACAGCATCACATGTCGAATATGCTCTTTCGTGGGCTCCATGTTTTTTCAATTACTGTAATACTGTAGGGGTGGCGTTGTAACCGTATGAAAAACACCGGAGAAAATATTCATTAGCCTAATCCTACACTAGCCTAAGTCATTCTGTATCATTCTGTATCGTGATAAAACATGTGCGAACCTGTCGCCGCGTGTATTTTGCAACATTTCTAAAACTATTTCACATTATCTTGAGGTTATTCTAATTATTTATCTATCGTCCGTTTTCTAATCGAGCAGAATTTATGTTACAACCTGATATAATAACGATAATATTAAGAATATATTTGCACCTGATATTTCAACATGTTATATATGTAATTTGATTGAAGAGTAAATTTGCACTTGATATTATCTTTTATCAGACATTTTTAAAGTTATATGTATAATACTTTATAGCATTAAAGTAAATGAAAAAGACCGAAAAAATATTTGCAAATAATATAACAATTTACATCCCAGTTATAATGCCGATATTAGCAAAATTATTGTTTGCATCCGATATTATATATTCATTTCAAATCATATTATTTAGAAGTTTATATGTTACAATTTATGACGGACGAAAAACAAAATTATCAATGCTAGTAGTTAGTTATCAGTATACCAGAGGGTATTCTTTTCTAGTTTGGCCTATTTTTTATAGAAATAGATACAGTACAATAGTTTATACTTTATACACATAAATAACACAAACACATTATATGAGCTCATTTCAACTGATGACCAACTGATAGATTGCTTTCCCACACTGATTTTGCTACATTAAGTCAATTGGTCTACTGCTGAGTGCTGACTGACTAAATAATATTTATATACCGCGACATATATAATATTTATGAACCTAACGTCACAGTGACCTGTCACTAATCCGTTGGTCAACTAACCGAATAGTATTTATCAAAAACTGCCACCTGACTAGTCACCCGTCTGAATAATATTTATCAAAGTATGCCGCCACATACGGTCACCCGTCAGGTCATGGTCCTCACCTGAAGAATATCCACCCCGAGCGCGCCCACCTGAAGAATCTCCACCCTAATGCTACCGGGAGATGAAAATTACAGAACAAAACAAATCAGGAGTCCCTAAGGCCTCACGAAAGTCACGAGGCCTTTCCACTTTTCAGTTGTCCTCGAGACCGAGGCCGAGGCCAAGGCCACTTTTGAGGTCCGAGGCCTGCAAAATATGCCCGAGGCCAGGCCTCAGCCCCATGTCTGATGGAGAGTGCTGTGTGAGAGGGCGCATTGTCGTGATGCAACATCCACGAACCCGACGCCCATTTTGCCGGGCATTTTGCATTCTCCATAAGGGAATTCTTAACGAAGCACAACATTCAACTGGTTTCTCAACCACAGTATTCGCCGGATTTGGCACCCTGTGACTTTTTCCTGTTCTCCAAGTTGAAAAACATCCTCAAGGAAAAGGATTTCGAAAAGTGCCAGAGATCGAACAAGATGCGACACGAGAATTGAAGAACATTCCGAAAGAAGAGTAAAACAGGTGCTTCATTAAATGGCTGGACCGCTGGAATCACCGTTTACAATCAGAAGGAACCTACTTTGAAGGAGACAAATTTGATTAGGTATGTGGAATTTAGTTTTGCAATAAATAGATTTCTCCCGGAACTTTTTGATCAGTCTTCATATGTTAGCGACAATAAGCGAAATCCCACATTAAGCTTAATGCCTAAGCAATAATCTGAAAGCTAAGAATGCATATAATAATAAGTGTAATACCTATATATATATATATATATATATATATATAATAATAAATATAATGTAACCTAAGCTAACATAATATAACATAAGCTAAACAGTGAAAGTGACCATTGTAACTAATGCTATATGCATTCTTAGCTTGCAAATAAGAATGCATATAGCATTCTTAGCTGCAAGCATCAGGCATTATCTTAATTCCTGATTTCGTTTATTGCCACTAACATATACAAGAAGTAATCATTTCATTGCTGCATCATTTCTTTGATAAATGCCAAGGCCATCGTTCTGGGGGACTTACTTTTAAAAATTAATTATTTACATTGTCATCTTTCGCTCTGAAATTACCGAGGTAAGGGAGCATTAATCCAGAGGCCCCTCCAGCTGACCAGCATCCCCGAGTTTAATAATTCCTCCGACACTGTACATTTGTGTAATTTTTTTTCCTTTTTTTACAGATTTTTTTTTACACACTATTTAAAACTAAAGTTCTACTCTTGCTAAGTAGCTTCCCTGAAGTTGAATATAAATTTGTCTATTTGGAGGTTTTGACTCCCGAGAATTTCCATTTATTAAGAACACAAATAAAAATGAAAAAGTGGAAAAGGCAATCATTTGAGAACTCCTAGTGTTCTGATAACAGACCTGACCAGTGCCTCCTACTATATTTGCGATCAAAATGGAAAATTACCATCCTCAACTCCACCCCAACCAACTCCCCTTATGACCCTCCTTTGTAGGCTTATTCGAAGATTTTGACTCCCAAACGTTCTCACATTGACAACATCCAGAGTTCTGTAACCAGACCAGACCATCGCCTCCTACCACATTTACATGAAAAGGGAGAGAGAGAGACAGACAGACAGACAGACAGAAAACAAGACAAAGAGAGACAGAGACAGAGACAGGGACAGACAGACAGACAGACAGACAGAAATATGATATAAGGACAGAGAGGCATACAGAAAAACAGACACTTAAATAGTTGGAAGAAATTATAGTAAATTGACAGATAAACAGATACATTTAGAGAGTGAGATATTTGTAATGAGTGTGCATGGAACTATTCACCTAAAATTCTATTAAAATGGAATACAAAATCTATAATCCAAATTCAGAGTTTGCCTTTGAGTTGTGCACTGCAAAACAGTTCTTACAAATTTCCATTTGTTTAATTTTTTATCAATAAAACCTTCCACTTTTTTAACTACCGATGGTCCAGTAATTTTTTACTGATTTTACCGACTTTTTGCTGATTTTAACAAGTCTATACCATGAAATTTTTGCGCAAGTATTTTCATCTTATGTTCATGGCCCGCAAAGTAGGGTGCGCGCGATGCAGTGTAAAAGGGGTGCGCGAAAGTTTACTCAACTCATAAAACGTTGCTTATTCCAAATAACAGAAAAAGTATTGAAAAGCAGAGAGGAATTATACTTCTATTTCAAAAGAACAGTTCTGGTCCCCAACACAACTTGTGCTCGCCACTAACTAACTTGACATCGATACTATCAATCGAGCGTGGCTGTTCCCACGTGTAACAGCTGTAGTAGAGGGTGTGGATTTCTTTCTTTCCTTTTTGGTTTTTGGTTTTCTGAAAACGGGCTGGCGCGAATGGAAATATTTGCTGACCAGTGACCACTGTTAAAAAGTATGAGTATTTTTCTACTTCAATTTTCCACTTTTCACCATCTATTATACACGTAAATTTTATTTTGCTTTCCTGTAAGTGTTATTTTTATTTCCTATTATTAATTTATATTGCTTTATATCTCTCTAATTTTATATAATTTGTGATTTCCCCATTTTTATATCATTTTTTTTGTAGATGTTCCATCGATGATGGGAGTAATTTATTCTGATAAAGTAACACTTAACGCTTTACATACTTTTAGTGTGTACATACTTTTAGTGTTTCCTTCAGTGATGATGAACTACGTGTATATACAGTCTCCTTACATCGTTAACTTCCATTTTTAGCCCCACCTTCTAGAAAAGACCAATCAGTCGACACCTGAAAGGACTTGGTAACTCAAATATTAATTAACTAATCAATTTACCTCTAGAGAGCATTTTCACGTTAATATAACTTCTTATAATTAGTAATGATTTCATCTTTAGAATGAATTTATCTTTAAAATAGTGATAAATTCACTACAGCATATACTCGTATATAATGGATTTCTGTGATGCGTAAGTACGTAAAATAGGATAGAAATCAAATCCAATATTTTTTACTGGATTTCTGTTGTACTAATTTCGATTATTTTTAGGTTATCTTTACCTTTGTTTTCTTAATGATCTTTTAATCTTTCTCCTCCAAATCTAGTTCTGAATTTTCTCGTCTGACTTTTTCGTAATCCAGATTTCTTTTCAGCAGTTTTACCACTTTCCCTATGTCGCAGTCTAAGTTGTTCGTTTGAACTGTTTTTTTATCTTTTCAAAGAACATGTTGATTTCTACCAACAGTTCCTACTATTTCTTTAAAAAGTAATACCATCTACACTCTTTGCTGCCAAGAGTTGTCAACATTTACAGAGGTCAACAGCGCGATTTTTTGCATTCGCGTTCTAACTCCTTCGTTGTGATGTAACTAAATATACAGTAGTCTGCCCGAAATATGACATATGCCGTACATCGTATAGCGTCGAATGAACTAGCCAACTTAAGATATCTGGGCCGTGGACAATGTCATAACACCGCTTCCTATAAATCAGCGAAGTTAAGCGACAGTAGATCTAGAGTCTGGTTGGACGGGGAACTCAGATGAGGCGGTGACACATGATTCAAATTCCACGTAAAGCTGTAGGTCTCCTCCATCATATGACATCATCAAAACAAACAAAAACAAACTATCCGGGGCTGGTATCCGGCTAGTTCTTCGCCAACAATTCATCCCCAACAATTCATAGCCAACAATTCATAGCCGTATACAAATCAAGCCCAACAATTCATAGCCAGGAAAATTAATAGCGGCTTTAACTTAACCTTAAAAAGTTACTTAAATTACAGAAAGAGAGAAATAAATATAAAATATAAATATAAATATAAAGTTTTGCATATCGGTTCTCGCAACAATAATTACGCGTACACGATGGATGATAGGGAGTTAGCGAGCGTTGACGAGGAAGTAGATTTAGGCGTACGCGTAACTAAGGATTTAAAGGTTAGGAACCAGTGCCTGGAGTCTTGCGCAAAAGCTAATAGGATGTTAGGCTTCATAGCGCGTAATTTCGAATTTAAATCGAAGGATATTATATTGCCCCTTCACAAGTCCCTAGTCAGGCCTCATTTAGAATATGCCGTTCAGTTTTGGTGCCCGTACTTGCGTGAGGATATTGATAGGTTAGAAAGGGTTCAGCGTCGTGCCACGAAACTTATTCCGTCATTGCGCAATAAGCCTTATGAAGATAGGATTAAAGAGTTAGACTTGTATTCACTCGCAACTAGAAGATTAAGGGGGAGCTTATTGAAGTTTTCAAAATCGTTAATAACATCGATAACGTAAATTTTGACAAACTGTTCACTTTCGATAATAGTAATACTCGCAATAACGGATTTAAGTTGCGTGGCAGACGTTTCATTACTAATATCGCTAAAAACTTTTTTACGTTTAAAGTAATTGATAAATGGAATAATCTTCCCGCGTCAGTCGTTCATTCTACCAGCGTTAATATGTTTAAGAACCGTCTTGACAGACATTTTAAAAGTATTAACGTTGTTTAAAATTAAAAAAAAGAAAGTTAACAACAGGAGCTCTGGTGGTGGTGCTCGAGGATGAGTCTGTTGACGATGAATGCCAGCTTGTGACATGCCAGCGTGTGATGCCAGCAATAAAAAAAAAAAAAAAAATTAGACTAACACGAACGTAAATGTAGCTCGTAGCGTAAACTAACCCACTTTTTGTTTAACTGTACCTGCTTTTCTTTTTTTTTTTTTTCCCTTATCTCCTTTCTTTGCATGTCTGTAACTCTCTTTACTTGCATGTTTGTAGTTTGCATGGTATGTCAGTGAGTTAAGACTGTGTTTGCATGGTTTGTAAGCGTTCTTATTTTACTTCTTTTCATCTTTCACCCCTCTCCTATTTTCTCCGACTATTTTTCTGACTTGTCGGCAGTGGCCGGCGGATGATGATGGTGAGACTTTTTTCCTCTTTTTCTGAATGAATGTTAACCCACGAATGATAGGTGTTGCTCCTTACTTAACCCCTTATTCTCCTCTCTTCTCTTAACCCCTACTCTTTCCTTTCTCTCGGGCTAGCCTTAGAGTGGATCTTAGGGTCTTTGTTAGCCTTAGCTTCTGTAGATCTGTAGACCTAAATTTGAACACGAAATATGGAATGTGTATGAATCAGTTTTAATGGATCTCCCTAAAACAAACAACGCCGTTGAAGGATGGCACCGAGGATTTGAAACGCAAGTTGCAGCGCACCATCCAAATATTTGGAAATTCATAGAATGCCTTAAAAAAGAGCAAAATTATAACGAGATTCAAATAGAGCAGTACTCTTCTGGACGCACCATCACTCAAAAGAAACGCTATAAAGAGGCGGCTAAACGTATAAAAAATGTTGTTGAATGTTTTAGAGATGTGGATATCCTTGATTATCTGAGACGAATTGCGCATAACCTATCTTATTAGTAATTATTCTTAAATTTTTTTACCAAATTTCCCCACTTGTAACTATTTTATGTTTACTGTTACTACTAATAAATGTTTACTCTTAATTTCTTTGTATTAATCTTTTATTAAACTATTAATTATTAAATATTATTATTAGTATTAAAAAACCATTCACAAAATCAAACTTTTTTTAAAATAAATTTTTACTCTTACTTTCTTTGTATTAATCTTTTATTAAACTATTAATTATTAAATATTATTATTAGTATTAAAAAAACCATTCACAAAATCAAACTTTTTTTAAAATAAATTTTTACTCTTACTTTCTTTGTACTCCTAAATCTTCCTAGCTATTAATTGTTGGGTATGAAATGTTAGGTATGAATTGTATACGGCTATGAATTGTTGGCTATGAATTGTTGGGGATGAACTGTTGGCAAAGAATGTTCCGTAATCCCCGGGGCTAACCTAGCGTAACTTAACAGTATGGGATCGGGGGGGGGGGGGGGGGGGGGCAGGGGTGACTGAAAATCTGATGTGTCGGTCTCTCTATAAGTGTCAACAAATCGTTTTGTCAGCAAAGAGGGAGCAAACATCTCTATCTACATCTAGTAATTTACTCCAGTTTGTTTAATTCATTTGAATAATAAACTAATCAAACTTTTTAAGTATTGTAACACAATTTGTTTTTGTTTTTCTAAGTTTTATTAACCTCTTAACGACCAAAGTTTTCGTAGGGTTAAGTTATGAGTGTGTATGGGAAACAGTACATATTCGACTCAGTGTTCCAAAAGAGGTTAAGTAAAAATATATCATATAAGTGTTACTTAAAGTTTTCATGTTTTCAAACTTTTGAATTATATTAGACATTTTGGTAGAAAATAAATCAGATTATCACAGTTACAATTATTACCTTCGCCGAGGAAGGACGTGTTTTTGTTTGCTCGTGAAAGTTCAGATTTTGCTGTTTTCTCTCGTCTGCATGTAAAACTAACCCCAGTGTTCTCGACACGATCTAAATTACCTGATCTACATAGTATATTTATATATAAATACATCTATAAAATTTGGTCTCACGTCCAGGAAAGTAGCAATTTCATAAGAAATCTTACAGTAAACTCAAAATCAAAATGGGTAAAGGCAGCAAGAACGTATGTCTACCGACCTATCGTCAAAGAGAAGAGCGAACGTCTAAACTCCTCCCACCAATATGCCACGAATGACGGTGCCAGTTCCTCTACCCAGAGCGACATACCTATACTGGTTGACCCCAAGCGGTGTGCCAAATCTCTTCCCTATCCACCTGTTTCCACAGGTGGCGCTGCTGTGGTGCAAGGTGCAAGGCACGAGCAGCATCCGCAACCGCTAACAGCGTTAAGCAATGATAACCGCAAACTTTTCGAGCTCCTCAAGAGCTTCTTAATGGACGAGCTCCATGGGATTAGCGGACGCTTACGGAGCAAGTTGGATCCCTCAGCCAGAAAGTTGAAATCCTGCAGAAAGAATCCGCTGAGCATAAGGAGAAAGCTGAAACCCCCTAGAAAAAAAACAGAGCTCCTCAAGAGCTTCTTAATGGACGAGCTCCATGGGATTACGCGGACGCTTACGGAGCAAGTTGGATCCCTCAGCCAGAAAGTTGAAATCCTGCAGAAAGAATCCGCTGAGCATAAGGAGAAAGCTGAAACCCCCTAGAAAAAAACAGAGGAACTGGAAGAGAGAATAGAACACCTCCAACAGTCCCAGTATGAGAATGTTATGGTAATTAGTGGGCCAGAGACACCTGCTGAAGGCGAAAATGAAGACTTGAAGCATAAAACGATTGAGGCTTTGCGAAGAACCCTCCGAATAAATGTTAGACCAACAGACATCATAGAAACCTCCGGACCGGATCGACCCAAGGAGAACAATGCCACACGACCTATCAGGATTGTAATCCCGACTGAAGACGTGGAAAGGGAATTCGTAGGCGCGTGCATCCAGATGAGACCAAGAATTTCCGTTAACGAGTTTCTGAGCAGCTATAAGAGAAACCTTTTCAAAAGGATAAGAGATTTCAGGAAGGATTTCCCAGGTAAGATCTCGAAGTGCTTTGCTCGCAAGAGGTCAATATATTGTATACAAAGAGATCACCGACTGGTGTTAAAGTTCCAATAAAATCTGATAATGACTTTAATAATTTTCTAATGCAAGTGAATTTTGATCCAAGTAGCTTCATAGCCCCCATTCCAATTAATTCAAACGCTCACCTACATAGGCCACACCAACAGACCTCCCAGTAATAATAATAATTAATGATAATTATACAAGTATATTCTAGTGTTTATTACTACATGCTTTAAAGTAAGAACCCCTTAGTATTTACTATTGTCATTATTTGGTCCATTGTTGGTATAGTTGGTGTATCTATAAGAATTAATGAAAAAATAATAAATAATTTGATGATAAGAATTCGAGTATATTGTATTATTAAATGGGTAATATTTGTTGATTGGTGGTATTAATTAATTAATTATTGATAAATAAATAATTAATTATAGTAATACGAGTACAGTAATCCCTCGCTTTACGGAAGTGTTACGTTCCGTAAAATCCTTCCGTAAAGCGGATTTCCTTATATTGAATCTTATTTTTTCCCTAGACTCCAGTTATATATTTGGAGATACGTTCCTACGGAACAAAATCTTAACTCTACGACGTAACACACACATAATAACGCAACAGAGTTTATTAAAATACTCTGTACATTAGTACCATATATTATATCTGTATAGTACTTAATAATAAAGTGAGAAAAAGTACAAATAAGGGTGTCTGACTATCAATGGAGAGTGTGAGGCGGCGGGGAGGGGGGAAGGACGGGAGGGAAGGTTGTGGTGAGCACGAGCCACTGCCTGTGTAAAATTAGAATAGATTAGATATTTTAGTGACTGAGTTAGTGATTTTCTAGACTCAAATTTCCGTTATAACGAATCTTATTTCCGTTATACTGAATTTTATTCCCTTATTAATAATTTCCGTTAAAGCGAAATTCTGTAAATTGAATTTCTAAAGCGAGGGAATACTGTATTAGCTTTATTCCGCTATTGTGACTATGGTTGTTATATTTATTATTATTATTATTATTACTTTGCTGCTGTCCTACTTACTGAAATTTTAGAGTTGGCTCGCCATAAACTGTAACGGAATCTGCCTGATGAGCTTCTAAATGTTTAGTTTTCTATCTGATCAAAATCACCACCATCCCAGTGATACACAAAACATATCATTTAGAAGAAAATTTAGAAGCTCTGAAACAGAAATTAGACCCAATAGATTATAGGTCCGAAGTGTTCGAAGGGGCTAACGACATAAATGAGAAGTCTATTAAATTCTCAGACATACTATGCAATTCATTCAACGAGCTTTGTCCTGTGACTGCTATAAATACGACCCATAAAAGGCAAAATAAACCATGGTTACATAACCATCTCCTAAAAGTTATACGGCAAAAACATTTAATCTATAAACACGTCAAAAAAGTGACAATGTCCCCCCAAAATTTACACCAATATACAGATACAAGGTAAATACCCTAATCCTAAAAGCAAATTAGAGTACTACAACAATAAATTTGAGTAATACAAAGGGGATTCTAAGAAACAATGGGAACTTATCAATGAAACTTTACACAGGAAGAAAGAACAAAATCGTTTCCCCACAAATATGACGACAAATAATATCACTTATAACGAACCATTAGATATAAACAATCATCTAAATAAGTACTTTCTACTGTAGAAAAAAATACAACTGATCTCATATCGCCCTCGGCAGGCAGCTGTGAAGAATATCTTAATACTTCCCAGTTCATATTTTCTTCTATTCTCCTATCTCTCCCAGAGATGTCAAAACGGCTATTTCCACCCTTAAAAACATCATGTTACGTCGATTCTATTCCAAACGCTGTCTTTAAATACTGCTCAGATACTTTATTCTATCTTTATCAATATTATTCAACTCATCTTTCCGTCATGGTATTTTCCCTGACGTACTTAAAAAGGAGTGAGTTTGTCCAACATTCAAATCAGGAAACAAACCACTACCGTTGAATTATCAACCTATATCCATCTTAATGTATTAGGAAAAGTATTTGAAAAACTTGTGTACACGCAGCTCTCGAAATATTTCGAGGAAAATAGCCTCATAAAGTATTAATTTGGTTTTAGGAAGGGCCATAAAACAAGGGACGCGATTTCAGCCGTATTAGACGTGCTATATAAAAACCTCCTGTTCTCTTGCTTATGGACCTGAGAAAAGCCTTTGATACAACCTCCCACAACATACTTCTAAAATTATCTCAAATGTCATAAATAACTGCGCTAAGTTAGTTTAAATTATACCTATTCAACAGAAGCCAATACATCAAACATAACATTATCACCACTGAACTAAAATTCACGCATGGAGTTCCACAAGGAAGCAGTTTGGGACTCCTAGTAGGCTCTATTTCTGATCTATATAAATGACTTTCACAATTCTCATAGCAGGAAAGGCTTCCAGTACGCGGATGACACCTCCCTAATATACTCAGACAGCAATCTCATATCCCTTAACGAAATAGTAAATGGAGACATCGCAAGAGTATGCGACTGGCTGAAAGCCAATAAATTATCCTTCAATAAAAACAAAACAAACTTCAATATTATTGTCGATTTGCGCTTGATATCGCGCGTCACTGAAGAGAAATTATTAGGAGTTGTGCTTGATGACAAACTATCCTTTCGCCAACATATCGAAAATATAGATCATAAACTATCGAAATTCTTGCTTATATTAACAAAACTACATTTCCTTCTCACATATACACTTAAAACGCTGTACTTCTCTCTAGTTTTTTCATGCAGGAAAGAGGGGTCAAGGTCCCCCTCCATAGAAGAAGGAGAGAGCCTTAATCAAGGTATTCGAGGTTCAACGATGCCATTTTTTTATATAAATTTTTGAAAGATTGTGTATTGTGTAAGATACATGTATGTATAGTAAGGAATAGAGGGGAGAAGTGTGTGTTTGAGAGCATGCTGGACTGCTCACAGGGTAGACAGGGTAGATGAGACACGGAAAGAGATCAGCTAAGAAGGGCAGTGACAGGAAAAATGGGAGTTCCAGCACTCCCTGCTTCCTGCCTAACGTCCCCGCAGGAGTACTTCCTGGTCGATTGGTGTCTACACTTTCCTCCTCCAATGTTTATCCACATCTTACATAAAATATTATCACGTATGGAAGTGTATATTATTACAACCTTTAATCATAAATCTGAAGAGAATTATTAGAAAAATAAACAAAGAGTGATTATTATGCTCATACATCAAGAATCTTCAAGCAAGTACGTAAATTAAACTTTAAAAACATATTTGGAATACAGATGTGCTCCCTAATGTTCAGAGTTACAAAACAATCTACCCCAACCATATTAATCAAGAATATAATGAATAATCAGATACATCAGAAACATTAAACAAGGTATATATTTACTGAATGAATTAAACGTAATCAATGCTATCTCACCTTTTACAAGGCGATTAAAACTTAACAAACTCCAAAGTCAGTGAATGCACTTCTTTCTTTCTCCTTTTGCTAAAATTCTCATTCTTCTTCTTCCAAAAATCTATCCAATCACTTTTCATCACTTCGCATTTCATTCTTCTCTGTATTAAGCGTGTAATAAAAATGAATGTCATAGTCTGTAAAGTCCCCTTTAGTCTTTTGAGTCTATTATAAAAATCTATAAAAATTTTGTAATCATATCTATTATATAATTATGGAGTAATATATAATTATATAGTAATTATATATAATTAGTAGATTTCGGCCTGTAAAGCGTGCACACTCGCTAAAGGCAGTTTACAACTGTATACAACATCAGTAGTTAATAATGAAATTATGTTTATTTATGAAAACTGTATATATTTGTAAATACATAAATAAATAAAATAAATGAATATGGTCACCATGCGTATGGGTTGCCAGCGTCTGTAGTTCAATGGGTAGCACCAGTTCCCTATGGCTATACGCGAAGTGAAGATATTGAGGTCGAGGGTTCGAATCTCGATGATGCTGGCGATAATACAGGAGTTAGAGCAATGAGATACATTAGTTGTCCTGAGCGCTGTGCCAGTTTCTGGCCCTCCTGACTAAATATTATTACGTGTGTGAGTTCTAATGTCTTAAGAAAACATTTATAAACTGAAGTAAACGTTTAACTACAATAACTTCGCCTCGAACTGTACAATGTCAGACAGTCGAAAATCATTTTGGCCCAGGAACCAACTCGGACCAATTTTTGGACCAACTGTACCGGGTTGGGTTACTAATAATATCAAGTTAGGCTATGAATAATACCTAGTTACTATCAAATCTTGGTTAGGGTAAATTAGGTTAGGTTATATGTCCCGTTACTATAGATTAGAGTTCGTCCGAGTTGGTCAGAAGACTGGACCGAGGTTAGTTCTTGAGCTGAAATGATTTGTGACCTCGTTCGAATGTTAAAAAAGTAAATATAAATGGATGATTAGGTACAGCATTCTAATAATAATAAGGAGTAGAGTTGTTTAACGTCCTTCATAACGGCAAACGTCGTGTGACGGAGAAGACCTACAGCTTTACGTAGTATCCGACCTATCTAAGGGACTCACTACTCCATCTAAAAGCAGAGAGGGTCTGTCATCTAACTACTGAACAGAAGAGCGAACGTCGCTTAAATTCGCTGATCGAACGGGAAGTGGTGTTAAACGTGGCTGCAACGTAGCTCACATTACGCGTTAAAAAAAACGTTAAAAATTTAAAAGGACAAAAGTTTTATTAACGTAAATGGATGCTTAGAAATTAAATGGTGTAAAAGCTGCGTAAAGACAAAGTGGAAGTATGGAAGATCACGTGACTCTTAAATATGAACATAAAGAAAAAAAGACGTAAAAGAGAGACTAAAAACATTTCCCAATAAATAAAGAAGGAAGAATCACACACACACACACACACACACACACACACACACACACTAAAACAAAATAAACTAAAAAATCTTAGTACCAATAAAGTTTTATATTTCGTTACAGTCTCCTATACCGAAATACAAAAAGTTTGTCTAATATTTCAAATATTATACTTTTTAACTATCCCTTCAGTAATAAAAGCCAATTTCTTTCAACCTCAAAAAAAAGATGAATCGTGTAAATAATGGTAGAATTTTCTGCCATCAGACTTTCGCATGTTTTATTGACTCAAATAATATTTTTAAATTTTATGACACTTTTCCTAATTTCTTCGTTCGACTTTTTTATAAAATGTTGCGAGAGAGAACATTAAATAAAAAAAAATATTGTCACTTTCTGAAACTATAAAATTGAGACGGCGTAAAATTCTCTTTATATAATATAAATATATTGCAGAATTCTTATTATATATATATATATATATATATATATATATATATATATATATATATATAATATAATATATATTAGACAGACAGCTAGACAAATAGACAACAGAGAGAGAGAGAGAGAGAGAGAGAGAGGTTACAAGGAGTTACTAGGAAATGAGGGAGCCACAATATCTTTACAGCAGACTCTAGGTAACACCTGTGGGTTTCGTTCAAACACAGACAACTCGCAGACAGAAGAAAAAATCAAGAAAATTCTTTCTCCTCCTTCTCATCCCCACGCCCACGGGGCGGGTTTGGAAATAAGAAAGATAACATTCAGTAATTTGCAGTGAAAAAATGCCGAGAAATTTTATTGGACAGTTGGATACTGGAAATACACACACACGAACATCATTCACACATTCGAATGTCGGTCTGTTCGAGAAGATCGTCTAATACGGGATCAAGATTGTTTTTGAACGCATTGACGTAAGAGATGCGGACGACTTCAGGAGGAAGCCTATTCCAATGATTGGCAATCTTGTACGAGAAGAAGTTACCTCATATATTTGTATTTGAACCGTTTCGATTCAAGTTTGTAACCGTTATTTCGAGTCGGGTTCGTGTTTAGTGTAAATAGTTTAGAATAGTCGACGTTGTTGATCCTATTTAGAAGTTTAAAAACTTGGATGAGTTCGCCCCCTGAGCGAGCCTACGATCGTATGACGAACGGTTGGGATGAGTTTTGTCAATCTGGCCTGAGCCTTTGTATGTCTTTTCTCAAGGATGGGAACCAGAATTGCATAGCCTGTTCGAGGTAGAGCCTAACCAATGTGTTATAGAGGGAAAATAACTGCTTTGCTTCGGTGCGCAAACTGCCTCTTAATGTAACCTAGTATCTTATTATATTTCTTTTCAACTTCAAAGGCAGTGTTTGGAAAACTTTAAATCATTGCTTATAAAAAACCCAAAGTCCTTTTCTAAGTTGATTGTTACAAGGTCTTGTCCGTGCAGTGAATAGTTTGCACATTGGTTTCGGGAGAGACAGAGAGAGAGAGAGAGAGAGAGAGAGAGAGAGAGAGAGAGAGAGAGAGAGAGAGAGAGAGATAGAGAGAGACATACACACACACAGTGATTTTGAAGTTAAATAATATATAATACATATAATAATAATAACATATAGGCCAGTCTGAATGTAGTAAACAACTTGTCATATAAATAAGGATAATTTTGAAACTTTAACTGTCTTGATAGAAATCGCGCCCTTCCACGAACAACAAAAAACATTCAATACAATAAACCGCGATTCTCGATACTTCTTATTTTTATTTCTCTCGTATATTCTTTATTTTTCCCTCAACCATCCTTAAGATTTGTCTAAGACCACCTGCAAACACTCTCAAAAGACTTCAAATCAAGCAACTGAGCATTCTCCCAGCGTCCTAATCGTTATAACAATATAAACTTGAAACGTACAAGGTAGGTAATAAATATTCATTTTTTCCTCTATTGAAAAATATTTATCTTAGGTCTTTATTAAAGCTATTCATTATTGTCATTAGTATACCCTAAAATGAATAAAATAGCCAATTTATATTGTTAAAGGTTGGAGGGCTTCGAGAAACGTAATAATCTCTAAAGTATATCAACGCACAAAAAATTCTACTTGAGTTTAAACTTTACTTCAAAATTGTCTGTCCGTAAGAAGTGTCTCATAAATCAAGATCTTTTTATTCAGATTTTCCACAATTTGTTGTACAACGTAAATATATATATATGTATAAATTATTATTTATAGCTTACCGTATTAAGATTTAGTATTCAATACTTAGCGTACATTGTAGATACAAGATTTAGCTGGTAATACGTATACATATATATATATATATACATATATATATATATATATATAGTACGTGTATAATGTATGATACACGAGTCTGTACTATACATCTGGCGGGTCACTGAGAGATGCTGAATATCCCATATAGGGATAATATTCCCTATTAATTCTTAAATTAATTCCGCTGTTTCTTGAACAAAGCTTATCCCAGCAAAGGATGAATTTAGAGAGCTGAAAGGCAAAAAACACCGCGAAAAGTTCATACCCGACTTAATCTTCTTTTCTTTATGTACAAAGAGAGAGAGAGAGAGAGAGAGAGAGAGAGAGAAGAGAGAGAGAGAGATATTTGAATAGATCACTACAATAAATTCTTTTTATACTGCAATTACCACTATCTGTGGCCATTTCTGAGTACGATATGTTTTAAGATGTTCGTATTCTGAATATATATATATATATATATATATATATATATATATATATATATATATATATATATATATAATATATAGACGGTACTACTGGAAGGCTGATTCATTATTCATTATCGATGTTGTTGTAAACGAAAAGCTTACGTAATCGCCTTGGTGTCCAGTGCATCGAGTAAAAGATGGGAAAGGTAGAAAATAGTTTCGAAACGGATTGGTTTATCGAAGAAGAAGAAGGAACGAAGCAAAGTAATGTTTACGAACGGACTTCAACTGGAAATAAATTAAAACAAAGCTTTGATTGATGCCGAAAAGAGGAAGGAATGTATGTATTTGAACAGTAAGGTGAAATTATACTGATAAATTTCCATACCATTATATCAGGATTTGAAACTACAAAGTGAAGCAAAGTAAACAAGTTATGGTGGCAGTGAAGTTTGTTATGGATGCGATCATGATAAGACGTTTGTACGAAAGTAAACCGATTCCATCGTTGGTGTTTGTGCGTAAAACATCCTCTTTTTGAAAATACATTTTTCATTTCGAAGTTAAGTGGAGTTAAATGCGTAATCTGAGAATTTACGATGGGTGACACAAGGAGTGACAAAGGACATGAATATGATTCATGCTCGGGAGGACTATGAAGCCGGAGAAAGTCATTGAGTACGAAAATAGAGAACTGTATATTAGGGTGACATCTACAGGACTTTAAATACATTGTGTGTGTGATTTCCATATACGAAACTAAGAATAAATATGACTGATGACTGAAGTGATTTAGGGCTAGTTATGAATATATCCCGAGAGAAGTGGTAACTAGTAGAAAAGAAAAAATTAACTGATCTTATTAACAAACCATTTTTAGGAAAAGAATAACAATGAATCCTAAATTAAAATAGTGTAATATCCAAAGTACACTCGAAGTGGCCATTCTTAAGTCTGTGTCATTCAACTGTCTTAATAATTAAGCTACTTCGTCATATTCACTACTTACAAAAGCGCACAAAACATTAATGAAACACATTTATCGTGTTCTTCTGTAAAGAAAATACTATATACCCACGTACCGCAAAAATTAAAATTTAACTCCTTCACACACAAACACATTCCCTGACGAGGTGTACTTCTGAATACACGAAAGACCTTGGAATCATTTTTCTTTTCCTTGTGGGTTTGCATTATCTATCTATATATATATATATATATATATATATATTGTGTGTATATATGGTGCCTTTGAAGCTTCTAAATATTGTAGTTAAAAATTAAGGATCACTTTAATATATTGCTTCCCAGGAACCTCTCTTTAACATATTGCTTCCCAGTGTTAATCACTTTAACATATTGCTTCCCAATATTTAGGATAAGAAGTACGA
>JAJOZX010002731.1:320000-360000 GCA_023014485.1 Bathynomus jamesi
ATCAGTGAAATAAAGACTATGTGATGAGGTTTTCCAGTTCGATTATACAGTTTTAAGGAAAAGACAGATAACATACTGTTACCAATCATTTTAGAACTCTATAACCTTAGAGAAAAATAAATAAAGAAGGAATAATTTATGAAAAATGGTATTTCGCGTCCTTTTTTCGGTTTAACTTCTGCTTGAATTCTCTGTAATACAGTTTCCTAAGATATATATATATATATATATATATATATATATATAATATATATATATATATATATATATATACATATATACACGGCATAAGTTTTTAATTTGTTGTAAGAGTTCACATGTGTATAACATAGTAACTCCTACAACTGAAAAATAAGGTTAATTCGTTAACGAACAAATTCACAATTCATAAACAAAAATTACCTCACAATAAATAAAGTGCAATACAGGGAATTGTTGCGTAATCATTGTTGATCATTGTCTTTTTATAACATTCACCATGCAGAGTTCCACAATCTGTATTTACAGTACTTGCTGGTTATCACTATCCTCGTATATTGTATCGAAAGATCGCCTAACTCTTCGGTGTTCATGTTGATTAATCCTTTGTGGCTGCATAATACACGACAGTCATAACAGATGTCGGGGATTCTCCGACAGACGACTGATCAAGATTAAATCTCAGAATATCTTCAGGTCTTACGGAATAATGTCCCTTTCATTTCAGTGACAGCCAAGATTCCCTTTATCAATTTCCGTCCATTTCCAACGTAACTGAGAATTTCTAGATAAGGCCGTACTGCATTCCTCCAGATCAAGGAACGATATCCAGTAGTTTCATCTTCATATACACATATGGAAAGAGACTCATATTAACCCTTTCGGCACTACGGTATAATGAAAGTTTGCCATATGTAAAGGATCAATGTTCAATGCCTATTTTTGTGTGCAATTGTTCGCCTTAAGTTACAGAAGTTCTTCGTATATCGTGAGTGTCTCGGGTTACGTCATGACCAGGTCCCAACACCGCTTCTCGTTAAATCAGCGAGGTTAAGCGACGCTAGGTTTGTTCAGTGGTTGAACGTGTGGCGGTCTTCGCTGTTCATATGATATAACAATCTGTGGTTTGGATCCTAAAGGGATCCGTTCATCATATTTCCTTTACCGTTACGAAGGAGGTTAAACAACCTCTAAAACATTATTATTATTATTATTATTATTATTATTATTATTATTATTTTGGTTGTCCTTAAGGGTTGTCAAAGGATTTTAATTTTCCTTCCTGCACAGATGCAGTTATATCACTAACTGAAAAGTAATGGAGGGACAGCAGAAGTACCTGGCATAACTTATTTCCATGCATTTTTAATGGAGATTTTATTATCTTATTACATTTTTCTTAACCCTTAAGGACAACTGTTACAAATTTCTAACCTTTCATATACACGCATTTATAACTTAACCCTACAGAAAATTCTGCCCATAGAGGGTTAATTCCTGTTTCACTGTTAAGTATAAAGTGACTGAATATCTTCACCATTTTCAACAACTTCATTTTTGAAGTATTATAGAAGCGACGCATCATAACTGCGTCACTTTATTTTGAATGCACGCGTAGTTTCGGAAAAAAGTTCGCTTAGAAATAATAAAATTTCTGGAAAGCATAAAAAAATTACTAATTGGTAATTCTTTTTGATGACAATAATTGTAAATTTCAAAAACAAATTAAAAAAGTCATTAATGATTCTATTAATATTTTATGCTTTTATAAAAATTTTAAATTTTAGAATTTTTAATATTTCCTCAAATATAAAGTAAATATGGCAACATTCTCTTTGTTTTTCACCATTCCAATGGAAGTAACTTAAATGATTGGGCTTTGTTTTCATTTTTGAACAAAAAGCCTTTACCGACCCATTGGATGGGGGACTTAGTGCGTCTTCTTTCAGCCTTTCTGATGGTGTTTTTCATGTAAGAATCAGGAACAAAATCAAGTGTTTCAATTTTGTAGTTTTATACTCTTTCAGCAAATTTTTCAAACCTTTCTAACAGATTTGTAAGTAACTGCATTAAACCAGTTCTATCATGCGTGTGTATATATACAGTGGTGGGCACCGTTAACCAAAAAGTTAACTTCGATAACGATAATCCGTTAACCCCAATTTTTAACTCCGATAACGATAATCCGATAATTTTACTACAATGTTAACGGAAGTTAACGATAATCCGTTAACGATAACTATTTCTTTACTAACATTTAAAAAAATCAAGGAAAAAAGCTTTAAAACCCATAGAAAATGTTTATTTATGCAAAATCCAACAATAAATAGGTATTTAACTGTATTTTTATCAAGTTTTGCAACTTTTTTGCTCAATAACTTTTTTTTTTTTTTTAATAAAAATGTACTGATTACATGTTTTGAAACCCTTGTAACCACTAACCATTAACTAAATTTTAATTTACCAGAGAATTATTATGGCGGGAACTGAAAGGTAAAATTAAATTTTAGGCACATTTATTAAAGACTATGACACAATGTGCTGGTTGCCCTTCAGAAAGACCAACTTCTCAAAGTTAGGCCCAACTGCCAGTCTTGACCTCTTGGGCCTCCCCAACCTCCCCTTGCGAGATCTGGAAGCAGACTGAAGTTATGGCGGTTTGAATTCATTCGCGGAGCGGTGATCTTCCGTGAATGACTCCTCGCAGTTAACGTGTTAACGGACTTTAACAGACTAAATATCGAGTTATCGGAAGTTAACTGGTCCGATAACGATAAATGGAAATTAACTTCCGTTAATAGTCCGTTAAAAAAGTTAACTTCGTTAATTAACTGTTATCGGATTAACGCTTTAGTGCCCAACACTGTATATATATATATATATATATATATATATATATATATATATATATATACATATATATATATATATACAGTACATAAAATGCAAATCCACAAGGAAAAAGAAAGAATTATTCCAAGGTCTTTCGTGTATTCAGCAGTACACCTCGTCAGGAAATACGTCAGGAAATGCTGAAATGCTGAATACACGAAAGGCCTTGGAATAATTTTTTCTTTTTCCTTGTGGGTTTGCATCATTCATTCATTTCACGTGTTTAAGTGTTAAATTCATCATTCATATAGTCTATAGTCTGCCAATAAACCTTTTCATTTTCATTCATTTTCATATATATATAAAACAGCATCAATATTCCGTTAGAATGGGACAGTCGTCCAGTGTCCTTTTTGTCCATTTGTCAGAGTTATCCCATTGTATTGATTGGAATAATGCTTCAGTTTTGTTTCACTCTAGCAACATTGTTAATAGAAATATTCTTGAGTCTGCTATTATTCAACTTACAAATAACTTTAACATGAGCAAAGGTCTTTTTCAACTCGATCCTGTTGTTTTGAATTCGTTCAGAACGGATTTAGACAAGAAGGGCAGAGTGCTAAACCTTTGGTAATTTTCCCTTATAAATTTGTATGCTCCTCTTACAATTTTTATTTTTCAATTTATTTTTATTTTTTAGTTATTTATTTTTTTGTGACCTATATATCATTCAGGCATTATCTATAAAATTGGTTGTAAACAATCCATTTGATCTTGTGTTGAATTCGGGCAAAATGCTAAAAATTGGTAGTTTCCTTACAAATTTGTATGCTCCTCCCACAATTTTTATTTCTATATTTACTATATATATATATATATATATATATATATATATATATATTTTTTTTTTTTTTGTAACCTATCATATTTATAGTCTTGAACTCTTTATTTACTTCAGTGTTCCCGAGGATGTCATTAGACGAAAGCGCTTGAGCACCACTCTGTGTTTCCTTTCCTTCGTGGTTTTATTTATCATAAATATTTTTCACGTGTTACTTTCGTGAAATAATTTTCATATGTGTATATATATATATATTGTATGACCCTTTGTATTATTATTCTACCTAATTTGGGTGCTCTTCCAATATGTGCTCTACCGCGAAACTGTGATCTACCATATTCCAATACGTGCTCTACCGTGAAACTAGCCTCATAAGGCTAACTAACGAAAATATCATGACTTAACCTAACCAATCGTTAGGTCAACTATACGCCCTTGACGATTGGTTAGGTTAAGTCGTGATATTTTCGTTAGTTAGCCTGGAATATGGAATATTAGTTGGAATATGGTAGATCACAGTTTCGCGGTAGAGCACATATTGGAAGAGCACCCTAATTTGTTTTGTGTTTAATTGTTGCTGTTAATAAAAGGCAATTTAAATTAAACTTTCCTCTTTCAGGCATCTTCCAACTGTATACAATATACATGAATGCAATTTTGTCAATATCAGGCCCATCTGAGTAGGGGAAACCAGCGCGGCGTCAAGGTGATACAACAGCTTGGGACTGCTATTGACTTGTAATGACTCAAACAATTCATGGAATTGACTCTAAGTAGGAAATAACAAAGCGGTTTTAACGCTCATTTTCTTTTTTTGGGGGGGGGGTGAAATCACTACCTTCTCAAAGAAATTTCGTTCAGCCTCGATCTCAACTTATCAGCAAAGCCTATTTTTTGGTTTGTGTCACTGCAACAAACATCTTCATTTTCATCCTCTTAAGAAGGAATAAAAGTGTTCTCATTTGCAACCTGACGTTCTTGAACAAAATTTTAAAAACTTTCCTGGAAAATTTTGTTATGATGACGTCGCGCGGTCTTTACGTCGGCTCGGTTAAGATTTTGAAAAGGGTCACCGCCATTCTGAATTTACTTTTGAAACAATTTTTTAGGAATTGGAGTAGAATGGAAATAGCCCCACCCAGAGGGGCCACCAAAAATGTAGTAAAACTAACGTGCTTATTATTTACTTTTCTTTACTCTTGCTTTATTATTACTCTTTCTACTTATTTACACTGATTTCTCTGTATTTTATAAACGGGTAGCCGGGTAGCGTGGTCCACCATTAAAACTTAAAACGAACAAAGCGAGGGATGAGAGAAATTACAAAAATTATCGCTATTTTCTGATTTTTATTCAGGTTGAAACAATGCACAGGACGGGGAAGGCGAGCGGGGATTTGTATATTTATAATTTTACCGTAGAAGAGATTCATTTAAGTAAATTTAAATCACAATCACATCTTAGAAACAAAACACTCTTTCTTATATCCTACTGTATCCGAGACTAGCCCGGGGAATATGGTTCCAGAATTTCCAACCTCTCTCTAACGGTTGCTAATTAGTGATTTGTATTTCAAATAATTACGGTTTACATAAGTTAATTTCGTACAATTTTTATTCAGTTTATTATACCTAAAAACATTATTAAATTCTTATTAAACATTATTATATATTTTTATTAAAAAACCGAAGCACGACACTCTTCTCTCTCTCTCTCTCTCTCTCTCTCTCTCTCTCTCTCTCTCTCTCTGTCTCTCTGCATATCGGTAGAAACAATGTTAAAAAAAGTATTTATGCGCGCCAAGACACAAACAAGTGTTAAGGAAGAGAAAGATTTAGGTATTAATGTTGCCGGTACTCTTAAACCGAGTAAGCAATGTATCGAAGCAGTCAGAAAAGCAATAGAATCTTAGGATTTATTGGTGGATCGTTTGAATTTAAGTGGAGAAAACATGCTAACATTATATAATTCCTTAGTACGCCCCCATCTGAAATACCGCGTTCAATTCTGGTCCCCAGTTTTACGACAGGACATAGACAGAATAGAGAGAGTGCAGCGACGGACGGGCTACTAAGATAATTCTGAGACCAAGAAAAGAATCATCCGCTGCCAATTTAGAAACGTTAAGTTTATTCTCACTTGTAAAACGGTGATTCGAGATTTAATGCAGGTTTTTTAAAATGATTAAAGGTTTTGATAATGTCGACGCCAAAAAGTATTTCACTTTCAGGAATGCAGATAGAATTCGCAGTAATGGCATAAAATTAGTGGATAAACATTTTAATTCTAATGAATCTAAACATTTTTTGTTCATTCGTATAGTTAATTTGTGGAATGGATTGCCAGCCAGCGTAGTTCAAAGTAATTCGATCGAATCTTTTGAAAGGAAACTAGATGCGCCTATCTCGCCTTCAACTCCCAGATGGAAGCATTTGTTAGCGCGTAGAAATATTGTATAATTTTAACCTTCTTTTCTTTGCTCTAAATTTTAAAATCTTCACTTTTCTTTTAACCTTCTTTTCTTTGCTCTAAATTTTTCTTCCATTCTTTTAACCTTCTTTTCTTTGCTCTAAATTTTTCTTCCATTCTTTTAACCTTCTTTTCTTAAACAGACAGCCTCGTAGGGACTAGCCAGTCTGTTGCTGTTTGGTGTCCTTTGTATTTCTTTGTATTCCTTCGTATCTTTACGACCGAAAGGATATTGCCTTATAAAGTTACGTTACTCTAAACACATGGTGTCTTCCGGCTGGATTTGATCACTGAATGCCATGACCAAAAACGGGATCATGATCAAATGATTAATATCTAAATTTAACAGTAGAACTTAACACTGAATTTAACTTCTTGCAAACTTTAAGACTAAACTAAACCTACTGAAACCGTACAAAAGCACGTGATGCCAAACCTTATTCCTTCTTGAAGAAATTAGTGAATTTTTGATCACGAGTTTGGTAGTAAGCCATGGAATATTTTGCATGAAGCTTATGCAACACTTGCACAATTTTAGTAGAACGCTTTGTTTCACGATCTTCATTTTCGACCATTCTCGACCAGGCATGATCTTTTTGGTACTGCCTTTACCAATGCCAACAGGATCAATCATGTCCATAAACTCTTCCTCAGTCTCCCCTGGATGAGGATCATTTAATATGAGTATAGTGACTAGTGAGTTCCTCAGCACCGAGGTCCTCCCTGTGTTCTGCCAGCTGGTCCTGGATGTCATCGGATTCGGCCTCCTCGCAGCCAGGGATGTTCCGAGTCATAGGAAACTCTCTCTCTCTGAGGTTGTCGAATCCTTCAAATTTGTCTGGTAGAAAAGAACCTGAAAGTTTTCACCAAACGTTAATGAGGGTAGATTCTTTAACCTCATTTCATGCTGTATCAATGTCATAGACACAATTCAGAAATTCAGAATGGTATGAGATTTCCAGGAAGATTTCAGATTCTTATTCCGCCTGGAGGTGACTCTAGCAGCAGATTCCATTTCAGAATCACCACTAGGATTTTCAGTTTCAGTAGGATCCTCGGTTTCATCACAAGTGGAGTCTGAGGAAAGGGGTTCTGGCAATTTTTCAGTGAAAGAGATCATCCTGCTCAGCATTTTGTTATATAAATTCGCTTAAAAGCCGTGATGATGTCATGATCAGTTCATTGGATAATCAAAGTGGTGTCAGGTGGCAGAAAGATCACTTTAAAATCAGGATCAGAGGAGTCAAGACAGTTTGAATGACTGGACGCATTATCAAGGAGCAGCACACCTTTCTGAGACAAATTTTCTGAGACAAATCTCAGACAAATTCCTGCTGTCAAATTACATTCTGCCAAATTAATTTGACAGCAGGAATGAATTCGCGTTTGAACCACTCATCAAATATCATTGCAGCTATCCAAGTCTTCTTGGTGTGCCACTACCAAACAAGGAGTCGATGGATGATCAAATTCTTGAATGATCTTGGCTTCCCGACACGATAGACACATGCCGGTTGTAACCGGAAGCCAGCAGCATTCGCACAAAACAAGACTGTAATGCGATCTTTCGAGCTCTTAAAGCCAGTTGTCTTTTGCCCCTCTTTCATGAGAATGGACTTTTTCGGCAGTACCTTTCAAAAATGTGCAGTCTCATCAGCATTAAAGATTTGTTTTGGCGAATAGTCTTCAAGAAATCTTCAATCTTGGATTTGAAATTGTCTGCATCGAACCCATATGATGCCCATGGCGACGCATAAAACAATTTATCCAACCATCAGAAACAGCGAAAGGAGGTTTAGGGTTGTCAGAGCCTGATGGCAAGGTGTCATAAATTTCCCTTGCATTCTGCGAGATAATAGCATAAGTCAAGGGAACCCCAAGACGCCGTTGCGATTCAATCCATTGATTTAAGCCAGTCTCAACCTTTTCAAAACAACCATGTTGCACATCCTTACAATCTTTAGGTTTCTTAAAGGAGGAAAATTCCTGATCAGTCTTATCAGCATCTCGATTCCAGTCGTAAAGAATACACCTGGCCAAGTCGTACTTCGCTTACAAAGATGCGATGGAGGCACCATTTCGGACCTTATCCACGACTTTCTTCTTTTTCGTAACGGTAACATAATTCAATTTAACACCTTTCTTATGATCACCTTTCTTAGAAATTACATCATCGGTCATACTAACAATACAGATGACGAGTACTGAGGCCAAAATTAATGATTGGAAAAGGATGAAAAGCATTGTTAATGATGCACAGCGAACAATCACGCACTACACGTTCAACAGCTGACAAACGACTAAATCGGGGGCCCAGAGAAAGGCAGAAGATGATTAGTCAGGCATCGCACAGGCGCCAATAGTTATCGTACTCAAAACTTGCAATGAGCATACCCAATCTCAAAAAGGTGGAAAAATACGAGTGCAATGATGCGATGATGCGGAAGTGATGTATAATGATTCGGAGCCTATATGTAAAGGGGGTTAATGCGAAGAAGGGGATGTACAACCATTCGGAGTGCGACGATTCGCGAGTTGTCTGTATAGACAAGTTAAGGGTTTTCTCTCAAGGAATCTTACTGGCCTTTCCCTTAGCTAGTATTTATTTACGTTACTTTCCTCTCAACCTTTCAAATGTTTCGTGCGATGATTCCTCATCTCATTTCACAAAGGTCAAGCTTGTCGCTCCTCCTCTCGAGTTGGCCTGGTGAAGTAGATAGTTGGTTTAGGGGCTAGTTCCTCCATTATTTTCCAAGTCTAAATAATGGTGTACCTCTCTCTTCTTCTTTCCAATGAATATAAGTTTAATTCATGTAACCTTTCCCAGCCATTGATCTTGGCTGTGAAGCTTCTCTGAATCCCTTCTAGCTGACTAATGTCTTCTTTTTTATATGGGGATGTTAGGACCGAGCAGTATTTCAACTTGGGTATGATCGCTGTTTCCAATAGAGGAATCATTATATTCCTATCCCTTCGTTTAAAGGTTTTCAATATCTGTCCCGTTATTCTTTTAGCTCTGTTTACTGCTATCTTATTTTGCTATCTTAGAGTAATAGCATTTCTCTAAACTGACGACTGTTCACAATTCCTTATAATTTTTGTAATAAATGTTACCAATATTTCCATTTTCGGCTTCATTTTTCTTGCGCTACTCAAACACAGTATTTGCTGTAATCACCCATAATGCATTTGCTCATGAATGGGACAGAGTTTGGATCCAAAATCTGTAATAATAATAATAATAATAATAATAATATAGTTCGTCTAAAAAGGTGATAAATTCGTTTGAACATTTAGCGAACAAAACAAGCAGAACAAAAGCAAACGAGCTTCATTTCAAACTCAACAGACACAAATATTATATAAGTGGTCCATAGTTAAGTGATAGTTGTCGGAGCAGCGCCTATGTATGCCAATGAAACACTATACATGATGAACATACATCTGCCTACGCCACTGCTTCCAGATTTGAGATCTATAAAATATCATATATCAGTTACCAACCCCACTTATTATCTTTTAGACTGACTCACCAAGCCTAATAAAAAATCTAAATACAAATAACTTCAAGAACCAGCTGGACAGATTCTTGTGCAAAGTCCCTGACCAGCCATGCGTATGACACTGGCTAAATTAGGCACCTTATTGACTGCAAACAGCTTTCTGACACTAGAAAGAGCGCCCTTTATAAATCTATGAGTTCTTAACAATCTTCTAAAAATATTATTAAAAGCTAGACAGTACATACAGTGTTCTCATATTATATATCCTGTAGTTCCACCACAAATGAGTTGTATACACTGAGATACAAAAAGTCTTGAACAAGGTCATCTTAACATCTAATGTACACATATGAAATTTTCTAATCAAAATATTTCCGTGAGCATATAATTGTCTACAACGTCTTAAATTGTCACAGTCATCTGAAAGACCATCAGTTAGTATGTGGTCTAGGTACTTAGTATGGGTCATTTCTGAGAGCACCATATCATTCCGCTGAAATTCAGGAAATTTTGTATACGTGTATCCTTGATTTTCATAATCATATTATGACTTTTATTAGGATTATATTGTAGGTCATTATCCTTGCAATACCTTTAACAAACTTTCAGAAGTGTGCTGAGCCTTTTCACAGATGGAGAAATAAGAAATAGATCATCTGTATATATTAGGTGATTAACAGTTTTTGTATCAAAATACAGTAGCAACTTATTTTGCGAGAGTTCAGTACAACATATAAATTATGCAGTAAGGAGGGAGGATAATACCCCTCCCTACTTGTCACAATTTGGTTACAGAAAATGGCCCTGAATTGACACCATCCCATCTTACAAAATTATTGTCTGGTGATTATACAAGAATGTCAATATATCGAAGTAACCAGGTGCATTACGATTCACAAAATTCATTTTAAAATACAGGGCTATTTAAAATGATTCATCCTATTTTAACTGAGAATACTTCCGTACCTATCAACCGTGCATCAACTGGGCATATACCACATGAAAGAGGAAATCTCTGAGTTTACAAGATCACCGCGAGAGGGCTCCAAAGTTACGCCGTGGCCTAGCCTAGCAACAAACAGTCAGTGTGAAAATGGCGTCCGCACAGCAGAAGGCGTTTTGTGTGTTGCAGTTTTCGAGCTGTAAATCGGTAGTCACAGTGCAGCGTGAGTTTCGTCGACGTTACAGAACAGATCCACCGGGTGCTGCACTGTTACTACCGATTTACAGCTCGAAAACTGCAACACACAAAACGCCTTCTGCTGTGCGGACGCCATTTTCACACTGACTGTTTGTTGCTAGGCTAGGCCACGGCGTGACTTTGGAGCCCTCTCGCGGTGATCTTGTAAAACTCAGAGATTTTCTCTTTCATGTGATGTATGCCCAGTTGATGCACGGTTGATAGGTACGGAAGTATTCTCAGTTGAAATCGGATGAATCAGTTTGAATAGCCCTGTATTAAACGTCAAATTAAATACGAAAATTAGGAATGTATTATTAACTTTATAATTAGAAAATCGTTGCATTAAATCTTTAAAACTTTAAGCAAACAAATATTTTCTGTTAAAACTTTTGGATCACCTCAAGATCAAGGTCCCCAGCCTTCTTTAGTTAGCCTTATAGGGCTAACTAACGAAAATATCACGACTTAACCTAACCAATCGTCAAGGGTGTACAGTTGACCTAACGATTGGTTAGGTTAAGTCGTGATATTTTTGTTAATTAGCCTTATAAGGCTAACTAACGAAGGCTGGGGGCCCTGATCTTCAGGTGATCCAAACTTTTCATTAAATTAAACAGTAAAATCTTTTACATTAAAGTGAATGTTATTTCTCGGGCTTTAAACTTAGACTAACCACATAGTTCAAGTCATTCCAGATGAGCTGTGTGTACCTATAGTCATGTGATGTTAGTTCAAGAAAGCAACTCGCTCATTCAGTATTTCCAGCTCGTGAGATTGGTTTTGAGCACGACCTCTGTGAAGTGCGGAATTGTCATAAGGTAAACGTTTGAGTTTGTGCTGTATGGTAAAAAAAATATATATACAGTATATATACACCAGTATATATGTATATATACACTGTATATATTCATAGCCTTCAAGGAAACAAGAGAAACAGGATTGCTGTCCCACCCTTTTGGCCACTAATAAGGTGTACTGCTGTTGAATGCACGGAAGGCTTTGCAATCGCTTTTCATTTTCCTTGTGGGTATGCATTTTATATATATATATATATATATCTATATATATATATATATATACTGGGTGTCCATAAATAAATTATGTTTATGAATTTAATTGAAATTGGATTCAGTTTAAAAAATAATATAATTTATGAACATTATACTCGTATACCCATATATATATATTTATAAAGGGTGATCCAGAGAAATGGGACCCAAAAGAAACCCCTGTAACTCTTAAAGTATAAGTCCTTTTATAAAATCATACGCATCATTCGAAAGAGGATAGTTACAAGTTTGTACAGGATTGTATAGGTTTTGACAATACAAGACAAGATAAGATACAAAACAAAATAAAATTGTTAGTTAAAACTAACCCTTCAAGATGACTGCATGGACTGTGGAACAGCTGCGTTTCATAACTGAGCATATTATGAGCATGGAAGAAGTGTAGTTTCAGCTCAAGATCTTTCAAGACAAATTTTCAGATTTCAAAATCACCTTCTAAGAAAGTAATCCGTCGGTGTGTCAGAAATTTTTCCCTAACTGGCAGCATTGGAAAAAGAAAACCAACTGGAAGAGTGCGCACAGCAAGGATAGACGAGATCATTAACAGAACTCATGAAATTGTACAGGATAATCCTAACATAAGCATCAGACGTGCTTCTCAGCTGTTAGGAGTTGGATATGGAACAACAACCACCGTATATTCAAGCAAAATTTAATGCTCTTTCCATATAAAATTCAAACAGTGCAACAACTAAACGATGGAGATTTCGCACGAAGACGACAATTCTGTCAATGGATCCAACAGAAGGTAAATGACCACCAATTTTCTAGCAACTTTGATTATGTCAGACGAAGCCCATTTTCACTTGAATGGAACTGTAAACAAACAAATTGTCGTTTCTGGGCAACAGAAAATCCATTGAATATTACCGAAGTCCCGTTGCATAGTCAGCGTGTAACTGTTTGGTGTGGTCTTACTGCATCTCAGATCATAGGCCGTACTTTTTCGAGGATTCCACCGGAAACACGGTCAATGTAAGTGGTGATCGCTACGAAAAATGTTGACCGATTTCCTTATTCCTAAATTAAGAGATCTTTGTGTTGAAAACCACTGGTTCCAACAAGACGGAGCTACCTGCCACACCACGAGGAACTGCATGGCAGTTTTGCGTCAAACGTTTCCAGGCGAGTTAATCTCAAGATTTGGAGACGTTGAATGGCCCGCAAGGTCTCCGGATTTTTCTCCCTTAGATTATTATCTCTGGGGATATTTAAAGTGTAGGGTCTACAGAAATAACCCAACGACCTTGCAAAATTGAAGGCCGCCATCACAAATGAGATACAGGCCATACCACCGCACACTCTTGCAAAAGTGATGCAGAACTTACAAGCGAGAACACTGGAATGCTTGCAACTAATGGAGCACATTTGAAAGGAGTCATTTTAAAAAAATAAATATTTCATAATAAACTTGTAACTCTACTCTTTCGAATGATATATAGTTTTTATGAAAGGAATTAAATATTAAGAATATTTGGCTTTTTTTATGGGTCCCATTTATCTGGATCACCCAGTATATATATATATATTTTTTTTTTCACCTCTAAAAAGACCTGATCTTGTTACTTACCAGAACCCAAGTTTTTTTATCTCTTTACTCTATCTATTTGTATTATTACCCTTACTTTTGAGATATATCGCCATTTCTCGAGAATACAAATGTCATGTCAGCGACATGACACCGACATTCGAATGTAAATTTGAATGTTAGAAAGACTTTGTCTTTTAGACATGATATATAGTTAGTAACTGATGTTCCAGAAATTGTCGTAATTAACTACTAGTTTGAAATTAATTAGTGCATATAACTAACTCGCTGTACGAGGAAATGATAAAAATTTAAAGTAATTTTTTCTTTGTACATCATTATTATTATTAGTAATAGTAGTAGTAGTAGTATTAAGGACGACAAATTTCATAGTTGATAACGTGTACCTTAGATAGTAAATAATGCATATTATGGTTTTATATGCAGGGTTATCAAGAAGTCGATGTGCACCTATATTACTCTGAGAGACAAAAGTGCATACATACAAGAAGTTAGATATTTTAATAAAAAATATACGATATCGTGCAATATTACAGTAACGCAAATTGCGCGATATCGTATAATTTTTTATTAAAATATCTAACTTCTTGTATGTATGCACTTTTGTCTCTCAGAGTAATATAGGTGCACATCGACTTTTTGATCACCCTGTATATATATGTATGTGTGTGTGTGTATATATATATAAAAAGCTGTGAAAGGCAATAGTTAATAAAAAAATATCCCCTTTGTGATGTTTAGTTCGAAAGATATAGAAAAAAAAAGAAAGTATGATGCGGGAGAGTAGATTTATTTTGACGTTTGTAAATCGAGAGTAAAACCCGAACGTCGGTTAGTGTGTTTGCTATTTGCGAGTTCATAATACTGCGAATGAAAAAGGGTTTAGTCAGTGGGTAGTTCGTTTTGTCAGTTCTTCTCTTACAGTTTGATATTACTCGCGTTCATCATCTGTGTAGATTATATCACTGATTGTATCTTCATCTTTAGAGTGTAAGTTCGTAATTAAGAAAGTCCGAAACTAAGGGAACATATTCGCGTACCGGTTAACGAATTTAGGTTTACTTTTTAAAACCGAGAAATCTAAAAGTGTGTGTGTGTTTGTGTGTGTGTGTGTGTGTGTGGACAACTGGGTATAAGTGAGGTCGAGTGTGTGATAATTCATAGATGTAGTGTGGTAACTATTTTTGTAAAGTAACGACACAGTTGGTACCTGTGAACACTAAAAAATTTATATAAAAAAATCTGGAAGCATTTTTATTATCGGAAAAAAGGTATGTTCGTCCTGATTAGGTTAGGTTACGCTAGGTTACGTTAGGTTAGGTTAGGCTAGATTAACGAGTTTCTCCCTATTTAATGACTTAAGAGAAACCACCTTCGAGTCCTCAATTGCGTTCGATACACTTAATCACGCCTTTCTCGATTCGATAGCACTAAGGTTAGGTTAGGTTAAATTGGTCTGGTTAATTATTTTTTAACTATATGGATTTAAAAAGGTCGGTACTTCACTTATGCGGAGATGCGCACATGTGTGTGTGTGTGTGTGTGTGCGTGTTTGTGTGTGTGTTTTGTGTGTGTGTGTGTGTGTGTGTGTGTATGTTTGTATGTATGTGTGTGTGTGTGTGAGAGAGAGAGAGAGAGAAAGAGAGAAGAGAGAGAGAGAGGTACACCATTACTTATACATGGAAAATAGTTTTTAAAAAATAGTGTCTAATCTCGTGACAAATGGTCTGACCCTTCAGACAACTGTGAAAAACAAAAAACAGGAAAGATAGAATATGCAGCATTCTCAAATTAAAAATGAGATAAGAAACAGTTTTAACCTTACGTGGGGAATACTTTGATATCAGATGACAAATTTATTTAATCAAATGCTAACATTATACAAAATATTACTGATGTAAATGTAGACGTGTTTAGAAAAAACTAAACACCTGGTTCAGAACAATTCCAGGTGAAATGGATGTGCCAAGATATGTGAAATGGAGAGCTCAGGTGAGCAACTCTCTCCTCCTTTAGCCTGACCTCCGTGTGATGAAGAATCACTGCGCGAAACCACTGCGACTCTTGCAATGTGTATATATATTTATTATTATTATTATTATTATTATTATTATTATTACTGTATTATTATTTTTTTCTACTGTTCAAAAGTTCGGAAACGTCACTGAAACTGACCAAATATGCTCCATATTTTAGTTTGAATCTAGCATTTGGCAACAAATGTTCCTACATAGTATATTAATTATACTTGTCCACGTTACGCATGCGCAATATAAACAGTAACCTACAAAATTATCAGTTAACTATTTGAAAACATTCTTACAATTGCATCACTCAGGTATGTTATCCTTTGTTCTTTTCATTGAAAGTGGATTTTAGGCTATTGCCTTTTCCATGCTTTGTTTAACTTTTTTTTAAGCAGGAAAGAGTGGCCAAGGGCGAATACCCTCCAAAACGCCACCCCTCATACAAGAAGAAGAGAGCCAAAATCAAAGTCTTAGGTTTTCAAGATGCCTGGACACGCTGCGTTTGAAAGATTGGAGGTCATATACAGGAGGAAAGGTGGATTGAGGAAGATTGTTCCACAGTTGACCCGTTGAACAGACGAAAAATTGATAATACCGGTTAACCTTTGCATTAGAGAGTTGGAGAGAAAAGGAATGAGAATGTGTCCAAAGTCGGGTACTGCATGTTCTCCTTAAAGGAGGAGCCATGCAGTTAGAAAGTTCAGAAGCACAGTGTTTGTTACAAAAGCATGCTCTCCTTGAAGGAGGAGGCATGCAGTTAGAGAGTTTAGAGCAGTGTCCGTTATAATTGTGGTAGTAAAGAGAGAATGAGGCAACATTGCGGCGAAATGAGAGGGAATGAAGACAGTTATTAAGAGGCGGGAATTAATGAGACGAAAAGCCTTTGATTCCACCCGGCTAAGTAGAGCTGTGTGGGTTGAGCCACCCAACACATGAGAAGCGTACTCCATACAAGGGCGGACAAGACCCCTGTACAGAGACAGCAATTGAGTTGGGGTGAAGAAACTGCAGAGCCGGAACAACACATCTTACCTCTTAGAAGCTGTTTTAGAAAGCGCGTATATTATGTGATCTTTCCAGGAAAGATAACGAGAAAAGGAAAAGCCAAGAATGTTAAGGGAAAAGGAAGGATTGAGTTGAGTATTGTTGAAGGTAAATGGATAGTTGTCTGGAAGATTGTCACGAGTAGACAGATGACAGAACTGAGTTTTTGAGGCATTGAAAGCAACAAGGTTTTCTTTAACCCAATCAGAGATAGTAGAAAGATTAGAGGTCAGGTGTATCATAGCCGTCCCACGTGAAGCATGGAGTGACTGTTGAGAGGGACGCTTTGTGAAGCAGATGGAGAAGTGAAAAGTGGAAACATCGGCATAGGAGTGGATTAGTGGAAAAGCGTGGGTGATAGGACATAGCCCTGAGGAACACCACTACTAATAACACTGGGGAACAAATTTTAACGTTTTTTTTGTTTCTTGGACCTGAACAGGTCGGTCTTATAGGATTGTTTCCGCTGATTCCGAATATAGCCGTAGAATTTCTCTATCACCCAAGGTTACTGAGAAATTTGTATTTTAATATTTATTCAAAAAGTGTATAGAAGTTAGTAAAAATACTTCATAAAAATTATATTAGTGGCAGATTGGCATTTAAAATATTCTTCGTAAAACTTCTTTGTCACTGATTTTCTCTTGTAGTTTTCATTAGGAGCTTCTCGCATCAATGTCCAGCAGTAATCAGCTAACATTGCCGGATCCCACCTCCCTTGGTAGCGTTTCTCCATAGTAGCTATATCTTGGTGGATCCTTTCTCCATGCTCATCGCTTACGTCGCCGAGGTTTTCAGGGAAGAAATCTAAATGGGAGTGCAAGAAATGGATTTTTAGTGACATATTACATCCCAATAACCTATATGCTTCAATCATGTCCTGCACTATTTTTTCATAGTTAGAGGCTTTGATGTTCCCTAGAAAATTTGTGACAACATTCTTCATGGCCTCCCATGCCACTTTTTCTTTTCCTCTCAAGGCATCATCAAACTTTTGATCTTTCATGAGCTCTCTGATTTGGGGACCAACAAAGATCCCTTCTTTTATCTTTGCATCGCTAAGTCGTGAAAACTTTTTCTTCAAATATTTGAATGCCTCATCTTCCTTGTTCATTGCTTTGACAAAATTTTTCATGATGTCAAGTTTGATGTGAAGTGGCGGTAAGTATATTTTCTTGGGGTCAACTAAGGGTTCATGAGACACATTCTTCAGTCCTGGGATACATTTTTGACGAAGTGGCCAATCCTTTACAAAATAATGCGAATCTCTGGCTCTGCTGTCCCATTCACAAAGGAAGCAGCAGAACTTCGTATAACCGAGCTGCATTCCCAGAAGAAGCGCGACGACTTTTAAATCCCCATATATATATATACCAACGAAACTAGTCATAATTAATCTGCTGAAGGATGAGTTTCATATTTTCGTAAGATTCCTTCATGTGGACAGCGTGCCTACAGGAATGGAAGGGTATTTATTTCCATTGTGAAGTAGTACAACCTTGAGGCTTAGCTTCGAAGAGTCAATAAATAAACGCCAATCTTCAGATTTGTGCTCATGACCGAGAGCTAACAGCAGTCCATTTACATTATTACAGTAGCATAAACCACCTGACGAGGAGGAATACTGCATCATATCTTTTTGGCGGGTGCGGAACGCCGATATGCTTGTATCTTTTGCCAGCAAATTCCATTCACGTAACCTGGAGCCCAATAATTCCGCTTTCTTTTTCGGAAGGTCCAAATCTCTCACGAGATCATTCAGCATAACCTGCGTTATCATACGTGATTTATTTGATTCAGGTTGCTGAAAGTCTGTATCTTTAGTGTTATCAATTTCCATTGGTTCAACTTCAGACTCTTCATCCAGTGTCCATGACTTTGGGGGAGTTGGAATTGGGTTATCATCTCATGGCAGATGCAAGATTTGGGTATTGAATTTTATGTTTATTTTTCGCAGAGAATCCTGAAACGTTAGTCATACAAAAATAGCAATCCGTTAGGTGATCCTTGGGCTCTCTCCAAATCATTGGTATGGCAAATGGCATAGATTTGCGGGTACCTTTAATCCAACCCCTAAGAGTGACGGCACAGGAAATGCATGAGATATGAGGTGCCCAGGATTTGTCTTGGTCGCCTACCTTACATCCAAACTAAAGTTCGTAAGCCTTCTTCACGAGTGGGGTCATCGTCTTCCTCTGTGCCATTATGGTCAGTTCTCCACATACGTAGCAAAATGTATCTCTGGGATTAATACAATTTCGATTCATGCTGGCGGAAAATTATTGAAATCACGGAAAACTTTTTGGAATGAAAAACCAATTTTTTCTACTATGAAAAATTTTAAAATTTGAGCAAAACTTGAAAAAAAATTCTTTCTTTTTATTAAAAATCTGTTTGTTTAAATAGCTATATTTTTTTAATGCAAAAAATACTATTAAATATAGTTAACCTGGAAAAAAAAGAAAGTAAAATTAAATTAGTACACTTAATTTTAACTAATATTATGGGAAAATTCTGAGTAAATGGAAATATTATTTTCTCGAAAACTATGGGTGATAGAAAACTTCTGAAACCATATTTGGAATCAGCATCAAACGTTCTATAAGAAACACCAAATAGTTTTCAAGAAACAAAAATGTTGTTCCCTAGTGTAATTTTAGGAAAACAGTGGCCATCTACAGCCGCAGCTATAGATCGGCCAGAAAGGAGTTCAGAGATGAAGGCACAGATAGAAGAATAGAAACCAAAGGAAGGCAGTTTCGAAATTAAGGACTTGTGCCAAATTTTATAAAAAGCTTTTAATATGTCTGACGCAATAGCAAAGGTTTCACCGAAATCCCAAAAGGAGTATGACCAAGAGTCAGAGAAATATGCAAGACCGCCAGTAGAGAGGTGTTTAAGAATCTTCCTAAGAATAGATTAAAAAACTTTAGAAAGACAAAAAATCAAAGCAATTGGACGATAGTTGGAAGGTTGAGAGAAGTCACCCTTCTTTTGGATAGGCCGAATGAAAGCGAACTTCCAGCAGGAAAGAAATTATCAAATGAAAGACAAAAACGGAAGAGTTTGCCTAGGCGGGATGTCATCACAGAAGCACAGTTCTTGAGAACAACAGGAGGGATATCATCAAGACTGTACGTCTTCCGAGAGTTGAGCTCAGATAGGTCAGAAAAAACATTTTTGGAGAGATTCTGATTTCAAACATAATTAAGTCAGGGAGGAGATGGAGGAACAGCACCAGAATCGTCCATGGTTGAGTTGGAGGCAAAAGTCTGAGCGAAGAGTTCCGTTTTATCAAAAGAAGAGACAGCAGATGAGCCATCGGAATGGAAAAGAGGAAAAAAAGAAGTAAAGTTGTTGAAGAGGTTCTTAGATCGCTGCCAGAAAAAGAGAGAAGATTTAGAATTGGATAGGTTTTCACATTTTTGTCTGATGAAAGAATTTTTGGTGAGTCGAAGAACAGATTTTGCACGATTCTGGGCAGAAATATAAGCTAAGTGAGAGTCAGCAGTTGGATAGCGACGGCACCTTCTGTCCCTCTGCTGCGGATAGTATTAGAACAAGTAAAGTTAACCTCTTTTGGACCACTGGGTCGAATTTGTACCGTTTCTAATACACGCACTTATAACTTAACCCTACAAAAAATTCAGTCGTTAAGAGGTTAAATCAAGGTTTTTAGCATTAGCAGTAAGAATAAAATATGGAATGCACGCCCCCATGCTCGAGAGAATCACCTCAGTAATCATTCCATGGGAAATCACAGAAGTACTACCTCAGGACTTCCCAATCGGCGACGCCAAAGTGTCAAAGGCGTCTCCTCTCGGGAGGATCCGAAGGCCGAACTGGAGCGATAGGACAGGAAGCAGATATAAGATTGTGGTCGGAGGAACCCAATAGAGAAAAAGGTTTGGCAGAGTAAGAAGGAGGAGTGGTGAGAAATAAATCCAAAATGTTGGGCCTGTCTCTAAGGTGATCGTGGGTACGAGTAGGGTGCTGTACACTCTATTCTAGGTCATTCAGGATAGAGACGTTGGAAGTTAGTTCACCAGGGATGTCAATGAAATGGGAGGAAAGCCAAAGGTGGTGATGAACACTTATATCTCCTAAAATGGAGATTTCAGCAAAAGGAAAGTGGGATAGAATATATTCCACTTTGGAAATGAGATAGTTAAAGAGTTTTGGATAGTCAATAAAATTAGAAGAAAGGTAGATAGCGCGTAGAATAGTTCTATTTATGGAATGTTTCCACTACATATAAGAGTGTTATGTAATGTGTTTTATAAACATTCCTAGTTTTCTACATCCTGTATCGAAATAATGAGTGCCTTGAATACTTTTACAGGTGGAACTCTTTTCAGTTTAATTTGTTCATTGCTTTCAGCCTGCAGATGTCTTAAACACTCTAAATAGAAGTAGACGTTTCGTTAGATATTTCATTGTCCCAATTTTGTGAATTTTGATGTCTTATGCCTTAGACATTTCACATCAGTTAAACATTTGGTTAGATATTTCAGTAAGTCAATTACAATATCTAAAGTGTTCCAATTTTTTAAACACTTAAAAAAGTGTACAATGAAATATCTAATGAACTGTCTGACAATGAAATGTCTAATGAATTATCTGACAATGAAATGTCTAATGCATGAAATTTTTAAGGACTTTAAATTTAGGTACAAGTTTAAGTTTATATGAAAAGAATTATTCCACAGCATTACTCTTAAAAACTTTTGACTTTCAATTTATATCCATTTCTTCTTGTAACTGATTTGGATCACCTGAAGATCAGGGCCCCCCAGCCTTCTTTAGTTAGCCTTATAAGGCTAACTAACGAAAATATCACGACCTAACATAACCAATCGTTAGGTCAACTGTACGCCTTGACGAGTGGTTAGGTTAGGTCGTGATATTTTCGTTAGTTAGCCTTATATAGCTAACTAAAGAAGGCTGGGGGCCCTGATCTTCAGGTGATCCACTGATTTTTCGATCACTATCAAATAACTTCCTGTAATTTACATTATCAAAACCATTTATTAGTTTTAAATACTAGAAACAGTTCTCCTGTAAGTCAATGCTTTTCAAGTGAATACATATCTAGTTCAGCTAACTTTTTTTCAAATATTTTACTTTTCAGTTCTGGATTCATTTCTGTTGCTCTAACCCAAACCCTGTCTAATTTATCAGTGTCTTTTCTCAAGTATAGGCTGTCTAACTCAGAGACTGAACCTAGAGTAGGCCAACTGTATACCAAGAGGCCTAGGTTTAAGGCTAGGTTCAAGGTCACAGGCTGACCCTTAATCTTGGAAAACTTTACTAGCCATGGCCAGCCAAATAAATAAAATTAATAAATGCATGAGAGACACTTAGAAGACCAAGCCTACATGGAATAAATGGATAACTGCTAGGGTGGCCATTTAAAAAGGAGGACACTGCGCGTGTGGCCATTTAAAAAGGAGGACACTGCGCGTGTGGCCGTACGTTAACATATATATATATATATATATATATATATACTAGCTAAAGTGGGCCCTACGGGCCCATTTAGCTACGTCCGTGGTGCTGGGGCCTTTGGCCTCAGTAATTGGGGAGCCGCAGGCCCCCCCCCCCCCAGTTACCGGGGAGTCAATTATTCAGTCAATAAAACTATAGAAAAGGATGTTGCCCGGGTTAATTGAATGCCCGGTTAGGTCAATTGAATGCCCCCAAGAACCCCTCACCCCCCTTATGCAACTTGGGGGCTAACCCCCTCCCCATTACCCCCCCTCCCCCATTACCCCAACCCCCTCCCCATTACCCCACCCCTCTTCCATTACCCCCACCCCTCCCCATTACCCCACCCCTCCCCCATTACCCCAACCCCCTCCCCATTACCCCACCCCTCTTCCATTACCCCCACCCCTCCCCATTACCCCACCCCTCCCCCATTACCCCAACCCCCCTTTTTGAAAGCCGTAAAAATATTTAGTCTGTAATGGTTGCAGCACTAGTATGAAAGTGCATAAAAAGAACTCATTTGGTAAATTTTTGAACTTAGCCGCAGATTAAATTTCGGCTCAAAGCTGAACGCAAAAGCAAATATTTTTTACACTTTTTAAAATTATAATTAAAAGTAGAATTCATTACGCCTTTTTCTAATGCATTAAAATACAAATATCGCCCATATATATCAAGAATCTTCTCTTTTCGAGCGTGACAGACTGACAGACATTCCTGGGTGTTTATAGTATATATATATATATATATATATATATATATATATATATATATATATATATATATATATATATGTTAACGTACGGCCACATACGCAGTGTCCTCCTTTTTGGAAATTTGGAAATGGCCACCCTAAGGACTTTAGTGCTACGCCTAAAGCCGGACGTCTGGCCACCCTAATAACTGCACAAATATAATAACTGTTTTCGTCCTCTTTTCGAGACACTATAAATATGAACACTAAATACAGTAAACTGCGTCACAATTTCAAAGTATTTTTAACCACAATGCGCATTCGTCTAAGCGTAAAGAATAGAAGACTAAATTGTTATACAAACGAAATGTTTAATTTCTACACCTTCATATACAGGGTGTACATAAAGTCAGGATCTATTTTTGTGAAGCACTTGGAAATTATATGGATTCAATCATAAAATGATAAAGTGGTAACATTTATTAAATAATTAAGAGTAGGATTCGACGTGACGCCCATCAGTATCCCTGCACAGCTCAAATCGTTCCGCAGCATTTCTAAACACATTCTGGAGCATTTGCGGGGTTATGTTATCTGCAGCAGTTCGTATACGTGTACGTAAGTTTTCAAGACTCGTAATCTTCGTCTGATAGACGTGCGATTTGATAAAGCCCCATGCAAAGAAATCTAAAGGGGTTAAATCTGGTGATCTCGCTGGCCAAGGTCTTAAGTTGCTTCCGCGTCCGATCCAGCGATTTGGAAAAAGTCCATTCAGATAATCCTGAACAATTTTGGCATAGTGACAAGGAGCACCATCATGTTGATAGACGACGGGGATAGGATTGTTAGTACCGTCGTCTATCAACATGATGGTGCTCCTTGTCACTATGCCAAAATTGTTCAGGATTATCTAAATGGACGTTTTCCAAATCGCTGGATCGGACGCGGAAGCAACAGACCTTGGCCAGCGAGATGACCAGATTTAACCCCTTTAGATTTCTTTGCATGGGGCTTTATCGAGTCGCACGTCTATCAGACGAAGATTACGAGTCTTGAAAACTTACGTACACGTATACGAATTGCTGCAGATAACATAACCCCGAAATGCTCCAGAATGTGTTTAGAAATGCTGCGGAACGATTTGAGCTGTGCAGGGATACTGATGGGCGTCACGTCGAATCCTACTCTTAATTATTTAATAAATGTTACCACTTTATCATTTTATGATTGAATTCCATATAATTTCCAAGTGCTTCATAAAAATAGATCCTGACTTTATGTACACCCGGTATTTGAAACATTTAAGCACAATTTTCAGATATTTGAAATATCTATTAAACATTTCAAAATAGCTATTATTCATTTCAGAAGTCGTAAGTTCATAATGAGATGTCGAGTAGACGTGTCATATATATACAGGGTGTCCCAGAATTAACTATCTACTTCAATGAAATCGGACAAATTTAATAAAAACTGACATAATTTTGTGTTTATTACTAAATTATGATACAAAAACAAATAGATTTATAAATCATAAGTCAAAACTTTATTGAGAAGTTTCAACATGTGCACCGTCTGTATCTCTGCAAATTTCAAATCTATCCTCAGCGCTGCAAAACACATTTTGAAGCATTTCAGGTGTTATCTCCCGCACTGCCAACTGGATGCGTTCTTTAAGTTCAGCTAAACTATTGATCTTTTGGCGATAAACCTTTGTTTTTATGAAACCCCATGCAAAGAAATCCAGGGGTGTCAAATCCGGAGAACGCGGAGGCCAAGGTCGAGGTCCTCCACGTCCAATCCACCGATTCGGAAGGCGTCTGTTGAGGTATTCTCGAACAATTAGAGCATAATGACATGGTGCTCCATCTTGTTGAAACACAACATTATCAAGAATGCCATCATCAAGAAGCTGTGGTTCGAGAAACTGCTGAAGCATATCAAGGTAGACAGTACCTGTTACAGTTGCTTCCGCAAAGAAGAATGGGCCATAAATTTTGGATTTGGTCATTCCAAGCCACACGTTAACTTTTGGAGAGTCTCTTTGCCATTCTATGACTTCAGACGGTCTTTCATTGGACCAGATACGACAGTTGTGTCGATTGACTTTACCACACGTGTGGAAAGTCGCCTCATCACTGAATAAGATGTTATCCAATAAACTTTCATTTTCGATTTGATCCACAATTTCTGCACACCTTGCTGCTCGATTTGGATGATCCTCTTCATTTAGGGCATGCAGTACTTGAATGTGATAAGCCTTTTTCATCAGTGTCGAACGCAAGATTCTATGAACTGTTGTCTTGGATATGTTGAGTCTTCGACCGGCCTCCCTAACCGAAGTTGTTGGTTCATCCTCAAACAATTGTCGTACCTGTTCGGTACTGTTACGTGCTGTCCTTGGGCGTCCTCTTCCCACCTCGTCGTGTGCGGATCCAGTTCTTTTAAATTTGTTCACAAGTTCACGAATCGCTTTGTCTGTAGGACCGGTTCTGTGGAATCTTCTTGTAAATTTTTCTCTGATTTCATTACATTGCATTCCTTTGATACGGGATGTTACAACAAAGATGCGTTCTTGTGTATTCATTATTAATAGGGTTCTGAAAGAGAATGAAAATAAAACTATGAAAAACTATGAAAAAATTATGAAAATAAAATTATGAAAAAAATTTAGAAATTTATACATTTTTAACACATATTAAACATGATAAACATAAATAAAAGTGTGTTTTTAAAAAATTTGTCCGATTTCATTGAAATAGATAGTTAATTCTGGGACACCCTGTATAAGCAAACGTCTAGTACCATTTAGAGTGTACTTAGCATAAAGATTACTCTGTTTCATGTATCCACAATCCACTATAAAATCTATGAAATCTAATTAAAAACACTCCGTATTCCATCACTAAGGGGCACAGTGATTAGGGAATGAAGGTAAGGGGTTTACAGAAACCTATTTGGTCGAAATATTGAATTGTAGTCCTCATCCAGTGCCATGAAGTTCAAAAGTTACTGGAACATCCTATAACTACTGTATGTAAACCATATAGAAAATACTGTTGATCTGAACATTGACATAAGATTGAAAATAACTACACTGTAGATGAAATGTAAACATTTCACTAAACATGAATTTGTTCCAACTTTCTACTGATTTAAAATTTTTAATTTTTATAGTTATTTCAATAATTCTTCTATTGAACCTGGACTAGACGTTTCGTTAACCATATGGTTTTATAGCCGGATAAATATTTTAACTGTTTAGATTTGCCCAACTTTCTGGAACTTCAGAACGTTGATTTTGTAATTTTTCTCTATATAAAAATTAGTTTTCTTCTATGTTTTCTGTACTCATTCGCCAAACTTTTTCTGGGATTAATCTAAGCAGTTAAAACATTGTTAGCCATCTGTAAAACCAGATGCTTAGCAAAACGTTTACTCCAATGTCCAGCAAAATAATCAGTGAAAATTCTGGAAATTAATTATCTGAAATCGCCCGAAAGTTGGGGCAAATTTACTTAGCGAAATATTTAGATTTCCTTTAGTATGTGTTGCGTGTTCATGAGTGTTCGTAAGCAAAATCTGGAACGTATACCAAAGGCAAGAGGCCTGAAATTATATTCCCGCACGTGGAAAATTTCAAACCGCGTGAAATCTCTCGCAGAACGAGGTTTTAAAGTATGGCGTTCAGTATGTACAGTTGCCCGCATATGTAATGTTCCTCGCCTCACAGACGACTCCGCACATGTGGCAACGCCGCAGTGATAGTCAAGCGACCTCAACTGGGGAAAAGGTGGGGTGGAGGAGGGCAACCGAGTCCAACAACATAACACAGACATATACTGTATATCTAAAGGACAATTGAATGTGCAGCCATTGACATACAGGTAATTATAATGTAATGTCTGTGTTCACAATATAAACAATTAATATGATCGTGAACAGCGTTGAACTCCATGTAGTTTACTAGTCTCATACAGGAACTGGCGGAGCGACCTGGCGTTGCCCGGGGTTGAAGTTGAACGATATATATATATATATATATATATATATATATATTTGAAACATTAAAGTTCAGGGGTTCCCAAACTTCTGAGCTTGTCGACCCCTTGATGAGCTTATAAAGATATCATCGACCCCTTACTCAAATTCTCAATATTTAAAATAATTTTAAATGAAATGAAGTCAAGAAACATCAAAATATAATCAATATTTATTAATCATTATAGTTATACAATTACCATTATTAGTAATTAAGTGAAAATTATTAAGTGTCAAATACCTTTACAATTAAATCTTCTCTAATGAGATGGATGAGCCTGATGGGCATTAACAAGGGCATGAACATTAGGTTAGGTTTGAGAGTTTGAGCTTTAAGTCACCGCGCTCATCGATGTTGAGCCTAGAACTTAAGCCTACACCCCAAGAACTTTATCGACCCCCTATCGACCCATAAATCTTTATCGACCCCCCGCAAAGTCCCATCGACCCCCAGGGGGTCGATATTGACCACTTTGGGAACCCCTACATGATTAAACACTTCAAAATAGAAAAATAAGAAACCCAGAAGATATTGGATCTCTACAAACCGACATGAGCAGAATCTACATGTGGACGGAAGACAACAATATGAGAAAGTTCAGCTGTTACAGTACGGAAAAAGAGAGGACCTAAAATCCATGGAATATTATACCTCAAATGGACAGGAAATTCAGAGAAATTTCAAAGCAAAAGATTTAGGGGTTGTAATGACTGATGATGCGAAATTTGAAGCACAAAATAAAATAGCAGTAAACAGAGCAAAGAGAATAACTGCGCAGATACTGAGAACCTTTAAACGAAGGGATAGGAATATAATGATTCCTCTACTGAAAACACTGATCATACCCAAATTGGATTACTGGCCGGTCCTAACATCCCCATATAAAAAAAAGACATAGACTGCTAGTAGAGATTCAGAGAAGCTTCACAACCAAGATCAAGGGGTGCAAAGAACTAAACTACTGGGAAAGGTTACGCGAATTAAACCTGTACTCACTGGAAAGGAGAAGAGAGAGATATACCATTACTTACACTTGGAAAATAATGGCGAAACTAGTCCCTAATTTTACTCTGAACCTGTAACTCCCCAAACAACGGTGGAAAGTAGAAACGGAAGACTGTCGTCGTGTTCCCAAATTAAAGGCTAGACAGGGAACATCCTTACCCCTGAAAGAAAATAGTTTTGTTGTGAGAGAACCGAAACTGTTTAATCAGCTGCCCAAAGACCTAAGAAACACGAGTGGTGTTGCGGTGGACATCTTCAAAAGAAGATTAGACGCCTGGCTCAAAACAATCCCCGATGAGCCGGGCGTACCTGGTTGTGTGAGGTGGAGAGTCCAAGAAACCAAATTCACTATTTCACCAGGCCAACTCGAGAGGAGGGGCGACAAGCTTGACCTTCGTGAAATGAGGAATCATCGCACGAAACATTTGAAAGGTTGAAAGGTATATATATATATATATATATATATACCCTATATATATATGACCTCGGAGGCCGACGCCACATAGCCTATATATATATACGGGGCTCCAATAAACTTTAGCCCCCCGCCCATGGCCTAAACCATTATAGGTACAGTAAAACTAAACATACCTTACAAAAGAGAATTTAATCCTGCATTTAATGAGAACCAATTAAAACTTGGTGTTCCCGCCATTGGCTTCCAAGACAGCCTGAATTCGCTTTGGGTAGCTTGCCAAAAGTGACGTGAATAGATCTTGATCGTTACGCAAATTTGCTAGAACAGTTTCAATGTGTGGCGTCATTGTATCCTTCGAAAATCGATTTGCTGCAGGTTCTTGAAACAAGAGACATTCAACCTTGTCCTTTATAACTGATCCAATGTGTTCACAGACGTTCAGGTCAGGAGAATTTCCTGGACATTCTTCATTTCCAAAGAAATCGATCTCATGGTTCCGCAACAACTGTTGAGTGGCTAATGCCTTAAAGCAGGGGGCCTTATCCTGCAGAAGTGTGACCTGATCGACATCCATAACATTGTTTGGGTTTCTTAAAAAGGGAATGACATGCTGGGATAGAATAATATCACGAAAATACTGTCCATCCCAACTCTGACCATTTGGCTTCAGCACCCACATGAGCTTCTTTGCAGTGAACAAAACAAACACACCAACACAGTCTGGACTTTTTAATAATTCGCGATAATGTTCATTGTCATCGATTTCATCTGGTGTTGTGGCCCACACTCGATCATTTTGGTAGTTAGGCCGACGTGTTACGTAAACAAAAATTTCATCGGAGACAGCTAAATGCATGAAATCATCCACATCCCAATCTTCAAGATAATGGGCAAACCACATTCTGTCATCGATGTTAAGTTGAGTTTTTCTTGGCTTTGGAAGTTCATGCCAAGGCTTTAAACCTTGCCTATGACGGTACAGTCGAATGATCTCACCACTAACGATCTTTCCTCTCAACACTTCGATCTCTCTAGAAAGTTTAGCACGTTTTTCCGCTTACGCGTACAGCTTTCAATGATGTCCTTTGTTTCCTGAGAGAGTGGCAAATTTGGGCGCCCAGATTTGGTTGTATCCATTTCACATTCATCCAAAGTTTTATTCCAATTTCTTTTGACGAAGTCCTCACTTCTTCGTAACTTTTTGGCAACCAATGAACGTGTTATAAAGGTGGCTCCAGCATCACAAGCTTCCCGAAATGTTATTGCTCGTATGCGATCTATCACACGTTGCCTCTCCGAATCACCAATTAATTGAGAAGCCATTATATTATCACTTTATCAGCTAGAGTAATTTTAATACCTGCAATAAATAAAGAATTTTATATATTTTTATAATCACTAAAAACTATTTCGATGTAAGTAAACATGTAAGCTGCAAATTGGGGGGGCTAAGGTTTTTTGGAACCCCTTATATATATATATATATATATATATATATATATTGGGGGGGCTAAGGTTTTTTGGAACCCCTTATATATATAATATATATATAGGGAATGAACTCAGAATGGTTCCCTGAGTTTTTTATGATACACACAGACCGTGCATGGAAAACTCAGGGAACCATTCTGAGTTCATTCCCATCATGAAACGGACATGTTATGTGCCTTGAAAAGTGGACGCTCAATTCTGCCAGTTGAGGTTTAAGTTTTGGTTTTGGCTAAAAATATAATAGTTACCCCTTTTTCTTTGATTTATTCAATCCGACGTGAATGCAACGAGTCTTTTACTTATATTGAGGTTCTAAATGTAGTGGGGCTAGGCTGCTTTAAACCCTAGATTCATGTCCCAAAGCTGGATCCTGTCTGCTTTGCAGATAGCTGGTGAGGGAAGCTATATTTATGGGACCTCTTTGCGAGAGACCCGTTGCCCACGTCGGGCTTGCATCATGAAAAAGAAAAACTATGGTATTTGTCATTTACCATTACTTATTCGGACTATAGTGGATTTAATTATCCCAGAAGAGTTCCTTGTTCCATGCACGGTCTGTGTGTATCATATATATTATATATATATATATGCACTAGAATCACAAAATAACACGTGACCTTATTAATAAGCAAACAACCACAAGGAAAAGGAAACACAAAGTCCGAGCGCTTTCGTGATATATTCACATATTTTCTGTTCCTCCTTGATAATGTGAATATATCACGAAAGCGCTCGGACTTTGTGTTTCCTTTTCCTTGTGGTTGTTTGCTTATATATATATATATATATATATATATATATATATATATATATGGACGGAACGGAGTCGTCTTCCGCTAATGTTGCGAGCGGCGTTCCTCAGGGTTCTGTATTGGGCCCTTTACTTTTGCTTATATATATTAACGATTTAGATGTCGGCCTAGTCAGTACAGTTTCAAAGTTTGCGGATGACACGAAGTTAAGTGATAGGGTGACTAATGACGAAGATAGAGGTAAAATCCAGGAAGATCTGAATAAAATCGTAGATTGGTCAGTCACATGGCAAATGAGATTTAACGTCGATTAGTGCAAAATTTTACATATAGGTTCGTGTAACGGTAATTTTGCGTATAGTATGTCAGAGAAGGAGTTGGCAAGCGTAGAACAGGAAAAAGATTTAGTAATTATAGTCACTGATGATTTAAAAGTGGCGAAACAAAGTACAGCAGCGGCCAATAAAGCGAACAAAGTGCTAGGTTTTATAGCTAGGAATTTTGAATAGAAATCCCTCGAGACTAGGAGACTAAGGGGTGATCTAATCCAGGTTTTTAAAATTATGAATGGGTTCGATAACGTAAATAGAGATAGTTTTTTCGAAATATCACAATATAGTAGAACTAGAAATCACGGGTGTAAGCTGACAAGTAGAAGGTTCGAGACAGTAGTTGCCAAAACCTTTTTTACGCATAAAATAGTAAATAGCTAGAATAGTTTGCCGGTAGAAGTAATTAGTAGCACGTATATAAACATGTTTAAAAATCGATTAAACGCATATGTTGATAGATTGGGTATAGTTTAAGGTAGAAAAAATTAAGGCTTTTGTGGTTCAGAACCCAAGTAAAATTGTAGGTCCCCTCCACCACCACGGAGGACATGCACAATACACAATTATAAGCACAGTTAGGTTGACCAGGTAGATCCTAGGTACATCCTTGGGTCTTTGTTGGTCTGAAACATTATAACATTATTTATATATATATATGACCTCGGATGCCGACGCCACATAACCTATGTTCTTCCCTGGCTTCAGTTACCCCTATCCTCCAAGTCTTATCCAAATCTGGCCATTGGTTTGGCCGGCCATAAGAAACAAAGAAAATTTCGCAGGCAGTTCGACCGTCACAATTATTAGTATAGGTAAGGTTCCATTATGATTACTGCAAGTCTATATGAACAGCTACCACGATACAACTTTTTATATACTAGTGAATTTGAACCAAAAATAGACATTACACAATCAACCTCCACACTCCCACATTCCCCTTCCCCACCGACCAGTCTTCTTTTTATTACGCTTGTTCATCATTATCATATACTCACCATCCTTTTTAGATGTTTTTCGCTTCCATCCTCAGACTGTTTTGTTCTTCACATCCCCAGTTTGTGAGTGGTGAGAAAGTGTTTTGGAAACAGTAGACAATGATACTCCACCTCTAGCAGCGCTTTGTCTTTGAGTGCTGCCTTCTTTATGAAGAACAATAATTTTCAACCTATTCTTGCATGAAATGTCTTTATTTGGAGCCATTATACTATCTTATCTGTAAAAAAAATTGGAAGATGAGACATTTTTTGTATTAAAGTTTAACAAATAAGATGATATTTTTAAAGAAACGCGATTACATGAGGGTATAAACAACATGTGTGAGTCATTAAATCTATAAAACATGTTATTACATCAAATTCAATATTATATTTACCAGTAAAGAACCTGGCCCTCATAATTAGCAAAATCAATAAAAAACTAGTGGTGTACTGATTCATCGGCATTGGCAGAATCGGCCATTTTTTTGGGCATTGGCATCGGCCAAATTTAGCTGATTCTCTTACTAATTATTTGAAATTTTAAAATTTTCATTACAAAACAAAATCTATATTTACAGAAAATTGAACACCAAAAACCACTATGATAATTTAGGATCACCTGAAGACCAGGACCCCCAGCCTTCTTTAGTTAGCTTTATAAGGCTAACTAACGAAAATATCACGACCTAACCTAACCAATCGTCAAGGGCGTACAGTTGACCTAACGATTAGTTAGGTTAGATCGTGATATTTTCGTTAGTTAGCCTTATAAGGCTAACTAAAGAAGGCTGGGGGCCCTGATCTTCAGGTGATCCATAATTTATACTCATTTCAAAGTGTAATTATACAAAAATATTTTACATTCACAAAAATGGCAAAGCATAATAAGTTAAGTTGTCCATAAATTTACAGTTTCTCGACTAGCTAATCTCTAAATATTATAGACTATTGTAATTAATTGTAATTGATTGTGTAATGTCTATTTTTGGTTCAAATTCACTAGTATATAAAAAGTTGTATTGTGGTAGCTGTTTATATAGACTCGCAGTAATCATAATGGAACCTTATTACTGTATAAGACTAATAAACTACATGGAGTTCAACGTTGTATACGATCATATTAACTGTTTATCTTTATGAACAGAGACATTACAATATAATTACCTGTATGTCAATGACTGCACATTCAATTGTCCTTTAGATATATATGTCTGTGTTATATGTTGTTGAATTCCGTTGTCCCCCCTCCACCCCACCTTCCCTCAGTTGGGGTACTTTGACTATCACTGCTGCGTTGCCACATGTACGGAGTCGCCTGTGAAGCGAGGAACATTACATATGCGGGCAATTGTACATACCAAATATAAAGAAAATGGTACTGTAGAGTGCAGACACAACCTGAGGGTTATCTCCCTCAGAAAGGGAAAGACCATCACGAAATTAACGACATATCTACAACACGAACCTCAGTGGCTCCATTTAAAGTAGAACGACATCTCAGAATCGAGACTAAATGAAAACCGTTGCTACGAAACAAATGCATAAGAACAGAACAGTAAGTAAATGCTATGGAGCGGCTAACCATGAAGCACGTATCTATGTAAACACAAACTGAGTCATTATCGAACCATTCAGGAAGAGCGAAGGCCGAAAAACCACGTAAGACAACTGAAAGGTTTAGGTAAGTTACTAGATGCGCCGAGGAACGCTTTTCCAGACTTTCCGAAACGTAATTATATGTCAAATGTAGGAAAACATTCGAAGGAGATTGGGCTCAACATGGGAGGCGAAAGGCATCCAGACAAAATACGCGCAGGATTTTGCAGTTACACTGCCGTACATGGCTAAATAAACACCTTGTCTAACTGTCTTTATTTCATTCAATACACGCTCTAACACACTGAATGGACTATGATTCTTTACGGATCAATATATATATATAATTAAGGGATGTCATTTAATATTCAGAATTTAAATACTTAAAATACTTTCTGAAAAATGTGTTAATCCACGGAAGAGATTAATACTAATGATGATAATAATAATAATAATAATAATAATAATAATAATAATAATAATAATAAACTCATGCCCAAACCCCGCCCATTAAATTCTCAGTTTCGTATAAGTCAGAAAATATTATCGCAACTCGTAAAAAGATTAAATAAATTAATCTCTTTATTAAGAGTTTCCTCTGAGCAATTTGCCTCTTAAAAGGACCTTCTATAAAGAGTTTTAAAATCCTATAAAACTCTTTACGTTTTATGGTTATTGCTCTTTCGAAAGTGAGCCTCTTACCTTTGTCAGTCGGGAATTATATATATATATATAAATATATATGTATACAGTATATAATATATATATTCGGCATATTTTCTACAACATTGAAAGACAATAAGACGCAAGAATATACATTAATTAACATTTCCTAAAACATTCCTACTCTGAACGCACGTCAATATGTCTGAATAAACGTGTGCAAACTAAACATGTCTACGACTTAAGATCACAATTAGCGGTCACAACTCTTAAATATAATATGAGCAAGACACGCGTTCAGTGTTACTTACAGAACCATAATGGAGAGTACAACATTAAAAGTTATATTTAAAGACACGGATATATAATATAACAGAACATAAGACAAGCTTAAAAATGATATGCCATTATAAAAATACAAACCATTCAACACAACATTAAAACCCAAATACATTCGAACACAAAACATGTCTGAAGTTCGACTATAAAAAAAGGGATACACACACACACACACACACACACACACACACACACACACACACACACACACACACACACACACACATATTTACAGAGAGAAAAAATCTCTTCTCAGGGCATGGAACGACCAGTTCAAAAACTGGAAATTCTTCTGTTGAATGGCGCTGTCTGACTGGAAAGGTGGACTGTGTGAGGCGGCAATTCCAGCGAGAGCCTTGTGGTGGGTCCTTCTCCGCAGAGCCGAACACCAAAAGGATCTGCGGACTAGACTTGACCCTCAGTGTAAGAATGGCAGTGATGGGGTAGGGATGGCGTTTATCCGCTCCAGTGAATTAGGGTATTTGCCTAATTTTCGTATCATTATTCCAGTTGTTGTGTTTCCAACTTGCCAGCAAAGTTGTCTCACTCAAATGATAAACAGTGAAGAGCTAAAAACCACGAAATCTACCAGACGGTCCTTATTCATGTAAAGAAAAATCCCACAATTTAATACACCTTATGGAAATTGAGTTTCGTTTTATAAATTGGCAAAAAAGGTGAGTTTTATCTTCATGTGTGTGTATATATATATATATATATATATATATATATATATATATATATATATATATATATATATATAATCGTTGTGTATCGGTGTCGTAAATAAACTTAATTTCAGATAGAAATTGAAGCAAAAAACAAACCAACTTTTCGATTGTCATAACAACAGCTTCTTCAGATACGCTGAAGACGATATAGCGATTACGTGGAAATGTTGCGATACGTCTTTTGTTTCATTTTCGTTGCGTGATTAAATTTTTTTATACAGAAAATTCATAGGAACTTGCTCGTGAGCTCATATATATATATATATATATATATATATGTATAGCAAGAATGTAAATCAATGCTGCGAATTTTAAATTGCTTTTAGCTTTCTGTTAAAAAAATATCTTAACATGAAATCTGACTGTATTATTAGGGAAAGGTTGTTATAAAATAAAGTAATATTACATATATATATATATATATATTATATATATATATATATATATATATATATAATATATATTACATATATATATATATATATATATATATATATATATATATATATATATATATATATATATATATATATATATATATATACTGTGTGTATATATATATTGTAATAATATTAATATACATTTTATATATATATATATATATATATATATATATATATATATTAATTATATTTTATATATTATTTTGTATATAATACAGCGCTTCTCCTCCTTACTTCGATGTCAAATAGTTATTTAATATTTGACGCGCGCAAGATCTTGTCAAATGGTTTCATTTTAAGGCTCGTTCTTAAATTGTTTGCGCACGTTTTGATTCTGCAAATGTCGATCACACAGTTCTCAACACGAACCTAATGTTCAATTAATTTTCTTAATAAGTTGCATTGATTTACGTGTTAAGAAGCATGAATCCGTTCAGTATTTTAACCTTGAGATGAACTAACTTAACTCAGGTTACTAAAGTTAAATTAAATTCACTTTATCAAGAACTAATAAAATTTCTCCATTTTTTTTTTTTTTAGATTTTTCAATGTGTGTAATTTGAAAAATATGTAAACAGGTTTTTTTTTTCGTGTAATGAACATATTTTCAAATAGAATTTTATCGTGTTTACAATTTTTTATATTTTTTATATATATATATATATATATAAAATTTTAGCACAGGTAAGAATCCTAAAATGTAGAATTTTAACTTTTTATCTTAAAACATTTTACATATTTTGAACACATATTTTACCACCATGCAAAATTTCGGTTCGTTTAACTAAATACAGTGAGATGTGATATATATTATATATATATATATATACAGGGTGGGCCATAAGTCTCAATCGGTTATAATTAAAGCGAAAATCCTTCTAGCGGATTTAAAAAAAAGAAAAAAAAAAATTTGTCGAGATTGTTATATTTTTGCACTTTGAATAATCAATAAGTATTTCTAAACTTATTATAGACTTTTTACTTTGTTTGATTTATTTTATATTTTCGCTTTAATTATAATCGACTGGGACTTTTGGGCCACACTGTATATATATATATATATATATATATATATATATATATATATATATATATATATATTAAATTTCACTTTATAAGTGTTAATAATAAGAATCAATTCAGACAATTTATCGAAATAAATACTGCTGTCCTGCAACGGTGATTAAGTTATTATTCTTTTGGTGAAAAATATTTATATAAGCTTAATAAATATTTATATGAATACATTTTCCTTAAATATTTATAAACTGTTCTTTACCTTTAGGTTAAAATAAAACATTGTAACATATGAAAATGGGCTTTATGATTAATTTTGGCCGATTCAATTTCACAATTTGTTGTGAAAATATCTCAATGACGGATATCACGAAGGGGTTCGTTTGTCCGAATCGCTGATTTAAAGCTGGTGTAAATCAAGATTAATCTTTCATGTCAAAATTAGTCAAGTTTGAGATAAACTTTTGTATTTATAATGCCTTTGCGTTAAGTTTAACCAGTATAGAAGATTTCAAAGCCCTTTTATGAATTAGATCAACACTTTAGTTTCCACTGAATTGCTTTTTCGCCCTTGGCCCCTTCTTCCTGCATAGAAAAAAAAATATAGTTGATGTAATATTACTGGAAAAAAAAAAAATTCAATTTCGTATTTTCACTCTCGTTAAAAGAAAAACATTGTTAGATTTTTATACCATTTGTAAAATCCTTTTTTCTAAAAGACGTTTCCATAATACACAAACACCTTTATCTGTCATCTTAGTTTAAAATCAAAAACCAAAATAAAGATTCAAAACGTAGAGAAATGTCAGAAACGGACTTTGTTGATATGATCATTGATTTATAAACCGAGCTGGATCCTATTTCGTGATCTTACTTTATTAATCATTTTTAGAATAAAGAAAAGGTTAATCATTTCCTTCATTTTTGCTGTTTATTTTGAGAATTTTCATAAAATTTGAAAATGCAGTGTAAAGCCAATCGAGAGAAACGACTTTTTTTTTAGGAGTCGAGAATGTTATTTATTTAGTTTTTCTTCACAAAATAGAGTGTTATGAACTGTATGTTAGAAGGACAGGATTTTGTGTGTATATATATATATATATATATATATGTGTGTGTGTGTGTGTGTGTGAACTCCATAATTCTCAGGTCTATTTCATTTTGCAAAGTGGTTAAAAATGGAGTTTCATTCAACCACTTTCGAAAATGAAACCGACATGAGAATTATAGTCATTATATATATATATATATATATATATATATATATACACACACACAGAGGGTTGGCAAAAGTAACTTAATGACGAATAAGAAATAACCGATTTATTGAATGAATATATTTAGAATGGTGTTGCTTTCCCCTTTCCATTAGGTAAAGGTGACACGTTCTGGAATTCCATTGATGAGCATATATATATATATATATATATATGTATATTTTTTTGGGTTTCTTTAATTTACCGCCGATTCGATATATATATATATATATATATATATATATATATATATATATATATGTGTGTGTGTGTGTGTTGTGTGTGTATATATACACACACACACAGTATTTCTATATATATATATATATATATATATATATATACACTTTTCAACCTTTCAAATGTTCCGTGCAATGATTCCTCATTTCACGAAGGTCAAGCTTGTCGCCCTTCCTTTCAAATATATATAAATATACATATATATACACTGCAAAAATTAAAAGGATTTTCCTGCCACAAAATTAGGGTGTAGTTACTTCTTTGACATCTCTGCGTTGTACTTGAGCAAACGAAAATGTTACACTTCTAATGGAGTAAATTAAATTTAAATTTAAATGATGTGTAAGTTAACTTTTCCTTTAAAAATTAAATTCATTTTATACTATTAGAAGCGTAATATTTTTCTCTAATATCAAGGAAATAACTACACTAAAATTTGGTGGCAGAGAAAGATGCCACCTTAATATTACGAAAGTTTTCAGTTAATTTTTACAATATATATATATATATATATATATATATATATATATATGTCGATTTCTGTCAAACAGAGTGGTGACGTTATATTTTTCTTTCCAGATTTGGTTTCTGCTGTCATTGTTCTTATCCCTTGTTATTATGGAAATCGCATCCACCTCCTCCAATGATGTTGTGCCTTCTTCAGAATCCGCTTACGAAGACGAGGATTGGTGGAAAGGCGCGGAAGAAGTCGATCTTACATTGCATTTTGATCTCAATTCTGAGGATGAACTTAATTCTGAGGAAGACCTCCTTGAAATAAAAAACTTGGAGATGAACCTTGAAGAGGAGGAATTCGCATTCTGGAATGAATCAAGTTTTGAAGAAATGGATTGCGAGGCTTTTACACGATTGACCCCTCCTCCAAAATTGGAGTACATACACCCACCTCCTTTACCTCCATTCCTGAAGGACATTGGGATTCTGTTTCAGGAGTCTTGGAGGAGACGTACCTTAATTTTATCATATCCCGAGGGACTTGAAGGCTTGAGTGGGTTCGAGGAGGAGATCGAGGCTATTCCTGAAGATGGAAAATGCCCTTTGTGCGAATGGTCAAGAGGAAATAACGAAACTTTGGCACTTTTAACTCGAAAGCCAGTCGGTAAGTCAAAAACTTATTAAACCTGCATGAAAGTTTCTAATAATACAGGACAGGTTTATTTTGTCCAGTTTTTATTACAAACTGAAATCGATTTTACTCAGGAGAAATTGGTTCTTAACATCTACATTTTATATATCTGCAGCCATTATACGGCTGTAAACCTTATTCCTCCCAATACCACACTGAAGAAATGCTTAGTTGTGTCAGACAAACTTTGGTTACGATTATTGGATATTCAGTTAACACCAACTTTATTTTAGTTACTTGCGGTAGGATACAAGTACAGGACAAAATTTTATGTTCTGCTGGCTGAAAAATAACATCACTAAATTTTGTGCTAATACACTAAAACATACTCTATATTTAATTTAAACAAATAATTTGTTTACATTTTAGATTAACAAAGTACCGTGTTAGTTTTGTTAACGCTACTAAATTAATTGTTACTTCAATATAAATTAAGAATAGATCAAACACATAAAGAGTACATTTATTTGGAAGTTTCAAATCTACTTATATATATATATATATATATATATATTATATATATATATCTAAACCCAATTTTTTTGAAGTAATATGAGGTTTTTGGCTGGCAAAACAAAAAAAAAAGGATCACCTGAATATCAGCAGGGCCCCCCAGCATTCTTTAGTTAGCCTCATAAGGCTAACTCACGAAAATATCACGATCTAACCTAACCAATCGTTAGGCCAACTGTACGCCCTTAACGATTGGTTAGGTTAGGTCGTGATATTTTCGTTAGTTAGCCTTATTAAGCTAACTAAAGAAGGCTGGGGCCCTGATCTTCAGGTGATCCAAAAAAAATTATTGATGCAGTTCAGTTGTGGGGCTTAGGTTAACAATACCGGTAGCGGACAATTTTTTTTTTATTTTAA
>JAJOZX010002731.1:365000-415000 GCA_023014485.1 Bathynomus jamesi
TGTTCAAATAAGTGTCGAAGGGGAAGTTCATTTGTATGCAGCATACAAATGCTCCATTGTAACGGTTTCTTTAGTTTTTCTTCTATGAGGTGGATGATCCCACCCTTGGCACCTGTGTTGGTATTTGTACTGTCACATCCCATGAGACAAATGCTCTCATTAATAGCTGACTCTTGAAAGAAGGAGAACAAACTATCAGCTATATCTTGAGCTTTACCAGAAGAAGGAATTACATGGGTTAAATATTCATTTCCTGGCTCAGACACCAAAACATAGTGTTCCTCTCTAATGGAGTCTCCGTACCATTTGTTTCCTTTCTTCACCTTCACCAAAGTCTTGTCCTTTCTTCCGTCAAAAAATAAGCAGATATGACAGCAGGCTTAGCTTTACTCTCCATCACCAAACTTTTTCTCATTTTCTCTCTTTCCCGTCGGATTTTGTTCTTGTCAATCAAAAGCGTACTATCTTCTTTAGTGATTGCTCCATAATCAACTAAAGTAGCTGCTGCTCGATCTGAAATTCCAAATCTATCGGCTTCCATCCCTACAGTAGGCAATGAAAGTCTCATTTGACCTTGTATGGCAACTGACTCATAGTCTGATTCACTCTGATGTGGGTCTAATTCATATTGTGTGGAAGTACTCTCTACATCTGAAAAACACTTTATTTCGGTTAAAATATGAACGTCCTTCATTTCTCTTCTTCTTTTAACTATTCCTTCTTCTGTCCGCAATTTCCTAGACTGCATTTTTTAAATTCTTTTTGTCATGACGTTGCCCCCTATTTTCATTGTACGCGTCGATCGCTGATCCTGTAAAAACAGAAGCTCTTCTTTTGGTACCTTCAGTTCTCTTCAACAGGTGCATCTTATGTGAACATCTTCGCAGCTCTCAGGACAGCCAAAGTTTTGATGGGAGATAAAAGGGCATTTACAGGCACTGATATCGAATAATTCTTCCAAGGTGTCATTAAAATTTTCTCTCATTTTGACACTACTTTTTGATCTACTAAGATCGTTTGCTTTGCCGATGAACCGCTTTAATTTGATATAAACTGATTTGTCAGCTATTGCAGGAATTGAAGCTTTTCTCCAAATACAGAGTATATCTTCAGTAATTTTGTTGAAAATATCAGGGTTATGTGAAGTCACTGAAGTGGCTTCTTTTAAAAGAACATGGCATTGGCCCACCTGTTTATTTGTTGGCGGTTCCAAATATAAAATGTGACTTTGATTGACTCCTTGTAGCTCTAATGTTTGAAGCAGAAACCATATTTGTTAATAATTATCAGAAATTACCAATTCCAAATCCAACAAAAACCTGAAAAATAAAATTTTCATTAAACATCTGAAACATTTATATGAGGTAGAAAATGTGAAATAAACAATGTTTGCTTCAGCAAACCTTTTTGTAAAAAGAATACTTTTCGAGTTATGAAGCGTATAATGACTGGCTGGCAGCCATTTTTGGGGGGAGAAAAATGGGGTACTTAGGATGAATTGAAAATTTTTTTAATTCTCATATTCTTTTTTATCACCCTTCAATCCACCTTATTACCAGTGAAGCAATAGTTGAAAAATTTTCACCCCACCCTAATATATATATATATATATATATTATATATATATATATATATATATGACGATTGGTTAGGTTAAGTCGTAATATTTTCGTTAGTTTTAACGTTTTATTTGATGGATTCATTTAAAAAATGTCTCCTAAAGATCCTAGTGTACTTTACATTCCCCTTTACATTCCCCAACTTTGACCTAGTGTAGTTTATGTCCCCTTTTGCGTCAGGGGAACGTAAACTACACTCGCTCCGGTTTCTAAATGTATTCGTTCCGTACTCACTATTCCTTTCTCGCTCGCAACATATACTCATCGAGTCTCTTTGGGAAATTCGGAGCTATTGAAGAATAGGAACCCCAGCCTTCTTTAGTTAGGCTTATAAGGCTAACTAACGAAAATATCACGACCTAACCTAACCAATCGTTAGGTTAACTGTACGCCCTTGACGATTGGTTAGGTTAGGTCATGATATTTTCGTTAGTTAGCCTTATAAAGCTAACTAAAGAAGGCTGGGGTCCCTATTCTTCAATAGCTCTGGAAATTCATTAATTAAATTCTCTTTTTTTCGCATAATTTTATGACATTTAGAAAATTTTTCACATTTCCAAACGATGTATTGTCACCTTCCATAATAATTAATTAGCGACTTGTAACGCATATCCACACTCTACGCTACACGGACTAGTTCCATGTTTAACTATTATTTATAGATTTATTTACAATTTTTATTTACTAAAACCACTTATTCATGGCATAAAGGACTATTTAGAATTTAATGATCTTTCTTTTTTTTAAATAAAAGAAAAAATTTGGCCGCTGTTATAAGTTTTTCGGTGCTACTATAGTATGCGGTCTACCTTTTAATTATAGCTTCTTATCTTGTTTACTAATTGCTCGTTTACATCCCAATGTCAATCGCCCTTGACGATTGGTTAGGTTTAGTCATGATATTTTCGTTAGTTTTAACGAAAATATCATGATTAAACCTAACCAATCGTAGGTGACCGCATTTTATAGTAGCACCAACTTTTCACAGTTGTGGTAACTGCTGTAAGAAGTTACTTCAGTACATAAACAGTAAACTTTCGTAAGGAATTACATAAACGATTTTATGGATTTTACTGTCGAGAAAATACTTGTCACCAATAATTCTAGTTTTGTACAGTCGATTTGAAAAAGTCCTGTTGTGAAACTCCAGGTTTCTTACTGATAAAATATATTGGTAACAAACATGGAATTTCACGATAGGACTTTTCGAGGCGATTTTACATTTGTTTTTGAGTCCAATCTAACATCGAATGAATAAGTAAAGGGATTTTTCCCACTTTAACGTATATTTAATTTTTATCCAAATTAAAGATCATATTTAATCTAATTTTTTTTTTTTTTTTTTTTTTTTTTTTTTTTTTAAGTGTAGTCTTAACATGACTTCTTCTTCTACAAAACTGTTTGTCCAACAAAAATAACTGAATAATTGGTGTTTAATTTTGAATTTTTCGCGTGTTTCGTAACTTGAGTGATTCTTTTTTAACTGTCTATTGATGCGACTCTGTAAACTTTATATATAAAGTTTACACGGGTCGCATCAATAGTATACTTGAACACATTTACAAGCCAGAGTAACAAATTATCTACACATGGTTTATATATATATATATATATATATATATATATATATATATATATATATATATATATATATAGAGTCTACGAAATGAACTTTTTCACTTGCCAGGTTATTTATTTTTTAAATTAAGCCAGTACATATACAGGTACTAAAAAGTGAACTTTACCACACCCTTTGTCGAAAGCAAACTGTTATAACTCTGACAGAAAGTCTTTAACTTTCGCGTGTTTTCATTCTACCAAAGATAAATCAGTGGGAAGATAAATGCTTTCACTTAAAGACGATGGTTACGTCTCTCATCAAAGAATTTAAACCCAGTTTTTTAAAACGAAAAATTATTTGTAATATATTGGACCAATTATAATTATCAATATAAAACGTTTTTTCTTGAAGCAATTCCTCATTTGCGCTCTCTCTCTCTCTCTCTCTCCTCTCTCTCTCTCTCTCTCTCTCTCTCTCTATATATATATATATATATATATATATATATTAGGTATTTTCCCGACAAAGGAAAAATGTTTATATAACTGTAGCGAATAGATTAGTTCCTCTCTTAAATATGACTCAGAGTTGGTGTGGAAAATCTGTCTGTACCTGTTGGGTGGTACACTGTAATAATTATCTTTCCCCGGACTAGTCCTTGCTCGGCAAATAGATGAGCTATAACAAGAAAATCACATTGTACATTATTTCAGAGAAATTTTTCTAAATTAATATAAATCTCAGTAGGAGGTAAAGAGGTATTTCGATGGCGCACCGGTATGTAAATTATTTCTTTAAAATATTTTCTACATTTTTGGGGGGGCTTCTTTTCTGTTTGGGGGGGGGGGGAGAGAGAGAGAAAGCCTACCTATGTGGTTTTGGGAAGATTTTTATACGATAATAAACTTACATCATTGACAGTATGCAGTACGAACACACACACACACACACACACATGGTTACGATGGTTAAATAGATAAATAGACAGATAGAGAGATAGGTAGATAGATAGAAAGGTATTAGCCACCCGCTGAACCGCACGCTTTTGCGGTCGGTTGTGGTTTTGGTTTCATTTGTTTGGTGGGTAAACAGTAATTACGGGTAAGCTTAGTTGGACCTGCGGTTTGGATGGTATAGCGGGTAAAGTCCGCAATATATAGGCAGGTATGGGTGTGGAAATTACTACCGTAAATGTCTCTAATAGGTTATAATAGCTAATACACTTGTTTTGATAAGTGGAAATATGCTTGCATGCGCAGAAGGAAGAAACGGTCAACATAAAGTGAAACGCTAATGAGACAGTGGCTTTATTCATACATTAACTTCGTTATAAACACATACGCTTATATCAGACACGTCGTACACTGAACAACCGTTTAGGTAATAAAATATAACAAGCTCTCATACCTTCTTTTAACTGTTTATACAAATTTAATTTTATGAGATGTATAAAATACAAATAATCGAATTTTTATGGTATGCAATCTTCGTACGTCACTTCTTTACTCGCTACGAAAGTCTATACTGAAAATTAAATGAATTTGAAGAAAAAAATTCGGACAAAAGTATATGACCATCTTCTGTTGTAATGGTCATATAGTTTGGGCGAAACGTCGTTTGCATTTCCCAATAAATCTGTTCATATCTATTGTATCGTTTTATACCAATCAAATGAACTCTCAAGATTCGGAAATATCAATTGGATGGTTAAATTACAAAAGCTTATGAACGCCATTACTTTATTATGGCAGGAATAAAACTGTAATTTGGCCATCCGGTTATGTCCTTTTAAAATTAAAATAAAGACGAAAGTTGCACTGTAAATATTGCCTTGTTCAGATCTGTAACAAATGAACAGGAAATGGAGACACTCAGAAAGACTTTCCAATGAAATGAACAGAAATACTTAATTTATGTTCAATATTTCATATTACGGTAATCGTTCCTGTTCATTATTTGGTTAAATGAAGAGTATTCCTTCGTACAATTTGTTTCGGAGGTTATTATGAACAGAAAATAAACCAAACGCCATAAATAACTTTCTCAAAGTATAAAATTCTTATGAAACATTTGTTATGTATTTCAATACAAAATATTACATAAATATTTTCCATATAATTTATATAAAATATTAACCGTAAGGTCTAATCCTATAAATTTATTTGTACTTATGTTTTTAGTCAATAACAATGCACGCGCCGCTGGGATATGAATGATTTCCTCACACTGCGCATAACTCCATTACAAGAAAATATTTATAATCATTGAAAGCTTAGCTGGACGCTTTAACTTATGGCTTGTAAAACATTTTCTATTTAAAAGGATCTTGTGCTTAAAAGAACGAATCACACTCAATAATTTATGTCATTTAGTACGTGTAACTTTGCATAATTAAGACCCAAATGATCAAGTTTCCAAATTTCAATTATTCATTGATTCCTGCGAAAGAATGGTGTGTCTATAAAGGACATATCAGTTTTAATGCACAATTTATTTGTGTTTTTATTAAAAAACGAAAATAACAACATAAATGTAGGACGCGCAGAAATGACATAGCCAAACATCAACCAGTTCTCCGCAGTCCTCCGCGCACCGTAACGGAAAAAGAGACAATAAATCGCCAAAGTACAGTACAGTCGGCAAAAAGCTTAATAAACAATAGTTCATATATAATGCCTGCAAATAGGTGAGGTCATCGACTTTTTTCTATCATCGAACAACAAATCCTGTTGAGTATTTCTGACCATATTTACGGGTCAACTTCTTAACCAAAATGAGCTGGAAAATTTTTCAATTTTTTTACCCCTAATCATGTCTGCCGGAAATGGATATAAACCGCTTATTCGTGTATATATTTTTTAGAATATCGTAAAAAATATTAAATACAGCATATGTGTATTTAATTAAATAAAGCTCGCGCGGCGCTGCATGGGTCAGACATATTACATTTAAAAGGACAGAACAAAGACTGGAATAGATTTTTGTTTCGAAATGTTGAGAAAGATTTTTGTCAAATTTTGACGACAACGAAACTTCTAGTAATTTTCTTTATAAATGAAGGTTAGGTTAGGTCAAGTAAGGCTAGGTTAGGTTAAATTATGTTAGATAAATTAAATTAAATTAGATAAAATTTGGTTAGGTTAAAGTTAGAGGGTTTTGGTTTTGGTCGTTTTTGCTATAGACACTTTCCTCTAAAAATATTTGCTTCCGAGAAAGAAAAATTTCTCATTGGCTCCAGAATTTGGTCCAGCATTCAAAATGTTTGTCGAGCAAAAGGTTCGAACGTCTTTACACACACACACACACAACACACACACACACACATATATATATATATATATATATATATATATATTATATATATATATATATATATATATATATATATATATATATGAAGGCCTCGTTAACTGACTGGTTATTGTCGCACCACTACTCACCAAAAGAATGGGCAGTTCGAGTTTACGATGGGGAAGAGTCAAACCAGATATAGACTAAGGTACAACCGAATTTCATGCGCGATCAGATAATGAACTAAAATGCAATCGTGCAATGGAAAAGACCTTCGAAAGTGGCAAATAAAAACATTGCTTCAGTCTAAAAACAAGAACAAAGTGAAAAAAAATATATATATATATACTGTATAGGGTGAGTCAAAAGTAGCGCCCGATTTCTGTTTTTTCGGCTGCAATTGTGCATCGATCACGAGGGAGGGCACTTTGAAAATTGCAAGTAAAACAGCTTGGTACAGTTCCGTAATAATTTTCCCCCGAATAAATGGTTAGATAAACATGTCATTCATTTATTTCTACCTTCTTGTACACTGTAATACAAATGGCAAACAAACAATCAACTGACAGAAATCGGGCGCTACTTTTGACTCACCCTGTATATGAAAATTATTTCACGAAGGTAACACGTGAAAAATATTTATGATGAATAAAACCACGAAGGAAAGGAAACACAAAATGGTGCTCAAGCGCTTTCCTTCGTGGTTTTATTCATCATACTGTATATATATAATATATATATATATATATATATATATATATATATATATATATATTAATATGTATGTATGTATGTATGTATGTGAGTCAAGTTCAGCCCTCAATACAATTACAAACTTACTGACCCTGGCACAAGATAACCCTTCATTTTGCTAAAATACTCTCCAAAACCTATTAAGTTATTTTAACCCAAATTGGTGTTAAATAATCTTCAACCCATTAAATACTTAAGATTACCACATCACTTGGGTAATGAGAGAGTAAAAAAAAACTTCCTTATTTTCAAACCTAGCGAAGTTAGGTAGTAATTTTAACTATTTATAGGTTGACGCTCATTTAACACCAATTTGGGTTAAAATAACTCAATACTTTTAGATTATATACAGTGTTTTATATATATATATATATATATATATATATATATATATATATATATATATATATATATAATAGCAGGCAGCGTTCAGTTCCACCAGCTGTTCATCCTTCCATATATAAAAAAAAAATTGGTTGGTAGATAAATGGGTGCCCTGGGTAGCCTAGTGGTTAAGACGCTGAGTTGCTGATTGGGAGGTCGTGAGATCGAGTTTGGGCGAGAAATTTGTACGTAATTTCTGACCACCCGTGGTGGATCGTGGTTTGAATTCCACGTTAAGCTGTAGGTCCAAGGTAGGACAACAAGCTTGACCATCGTCAAAATGAACAATTGGGGCGGAAAAAACTAAGATGTGTATACTATATATATATATTATATATATATATATATATATATATATATAATATATATATATATATATATATGAGAGAGAGAGAGAGAGAGAAAAACACAATGTTTACCTTACACGTTAGAGAGGAAATTGAATTCTCCTTCGCGTGAATTTCAACATTGTGACGTCATCTCTGGAAAAAAAAAGTAATGAATTTTGAAGTGTTAAAACGATAATGAAGCCTTAAAGAAATGAGAAATAAGTATGAAAATATTAGAAAAGAAATGAAAAAGATCGAAAATAAAGTTTTTCATTTTTTTTTAATGCCAAAATATAATTTTAAAAAAAATAGTAATGTTCTCATTTTTCGGTTTCGCGGTCACTCAAAAGCCGACAAATTACATCCCACATGCAATTATACTGTTATATATATATATATATATATATATATATATATATATATATATATATATATATATATAATATATATATATACAGGGTGGCGCAAAAGTCGCGACCATAGGAAGTTTCCGTGTTGACTATAATATATACATTTTTTTTTTTCTTTTAGGTAGTGGATGACCGCGAAATTAACAAGAGACGATTTGTAGTACCTGGTATTCCATACAGTAAAACCAAGCTCACCCTCTCGTCTATTGTTAATTTTGCAGCCATCCTGCTACCTAAAAGAAAAAAAAATAATAAAGGTGTTCGGAAAGTCACTGTGCACTTATATTTATTTAATAGCATACAATAGTATAACATTGCATATATGATAGAGGTTATGGATGGGACCATCAGAACTTATAAAAGGTGTTGAAAACTAAAAAAATAATAATAAAATAATAAAAAAATAATATAAAAAATATAAATATAAAAATATAAAAAAAACATTAATTATATAAGTGCACAGTGACTTTCCGAACACCCTGTATATTATAGTCAAACCTGAAAATTCCTATGGTGCGCAACGTTTGCACCACCCTGTGTGTGTGTGTATATATATATATATATATATATATATATATATATATACAGGGTGGGCGGAAAGTAGCTCCCTATTTTGGATTGGTAAAAAAATACGTATATTATCCATTTATTTCAGAAAAAATAATATGAAAAAGTAGGCATACATGGTAGGTTTTCTCTAAAATTCAATGTGGGCTCCAACTCTTTCCACGCTTCTGGAGCCGCCCAGGAATGGCGTCCACTGACTTAGCAGGAACTCCGGCGGGATGGAGGACATGACTTCCCGAATTCGGTCCTCCAGTTCTTCCAATGTCCTCGGTTTGGTGCGGTAGACTTCTTCCTTTACCCACCCCCAAAGAAGAAGTCGCACGGTTACCGCTGAAAAAAAACGGCAGAATCGGTTCAGTGTAACGGTGTGGTGTGGTATGACCTCAGATCAGGTTGTGGGCCCGTTCCTTCTGCGCAACACCATGAATGCTGAGCGGTACCTTGCTATGTTGCGAAACGAGGTCTGGCCGGTTGTCAGCACATGGGAGAACATCGACGATCTGATATTTATGCAAGATGGCGCCCCTCCGCACTTCGCTCTTGTTGTCCGTGAGTGGCTGGATGCCCACTTCCCTGGGCGTTGGATGGGTCGTCGTGGTCCACATCAATGGCCAGCCAGGAGCCCCGACTTGACACCGTGCGACTTCTTTCTTTGGGGGTGGGTAAAGGAAGAAGTCTACCGCACCAAACCGAGGACATTGGAAGAACTGGAGGACCGAATTCGGGAAGTCATGTCCTCCATCCCGCCGGAGTTCCTGCTAAAGTCAGTGGACGCCATTCCTGGGCGGCTCCAGAAGCTGGTGGAAAGAGTTGGAGCCCACATTGAATTTTAGAGAAAACCTACCATGTATGCCTACCTTTTCATATTATTTCTTCTGAAATAAATGGATAATATACGTATTTTTTTACCAATCCAAAATAGGGAGCTACTTTCCGCCCACCCTGTATATATTATATATATTAAATGCAGGATATTATTGTAAAGTCGTAATGTATGGGATAATAAAGTGATAAAGAACAGTATATAACTAAGAACTGATAAAGAAATATTAATAATTCATTTAAAATTACAGATGTTGCATCAGTAAAAAAAAAAGCGAATTGTTGTTGTTGTTGTTGTTGTTGTTGTTTTGTTTTGTTGTTGTTGTTGTTGTTGTTGTTGTTGTTGTTGTTTTGTTGTTGTTGTTTGGGTAATTCCATAAAAGGAATTTGTATGACAAAATTTTTTAAGTATATTTTCGTGTCCCTTCATCTTACCTCTGTATTTGTTGCCCGAGTCTGACTACCTCTCATACCTCCAAATCCGGATTCATACACTCCAAAAACTGTCCACAATACCTCTGAACTATATCGCTCAATACTTAAAATCTCGCCCCTTCCCCCACCCATCATCCATAGCCTGGAAACCCTTTTCAGAACCGACCCTGACTCCTCCAAACCACCTAAATATACATACGACCTTTTAACTCTCCAACTCCCGAACCCCTCCGAACCATCTACGAATAAGACCTTTCAACTATTGAACCCCTCCCTCATCTCACAACCCTTCCAACTAACTTCCCCAACCTCTTTGTCTTCCCCCCAAAATGTTTTTACCTCCGCTTCCTCCTCCGATGACGAGCAAAAGGACATGGAAATGGTCCGTGATCGAAACAGAAGCAAAGCTTTGGATGCCAATGAGTTTGCTTTCAGTGTGAAAGAGAGAAGGCGCCCAAATCGCGCCCAGATTGCAGCCACATCGTGAGAGGCGCGCGAAGAAATCTCGTTTCCTTCTCCCACTGATTAGACACGGACGCGTTAAAATCGAATGTCACAAAGGCGGTTCTTTACCAACTATTATTAATGCAATAATGCGCTTTATCTATTCATGTGCATTCTACAGTATACAGTACACAATGTATACATTGCGTACACACACTCATATATATATATATATATACAGAGAGAGAGAGAGAATTAAAACTAATTATTTTTCTTGTGATTTGATTACAGAAACGAAAAGCGAAAAAGAATCCACTTCGGTGATGATTTGGGCACTCGTTGGTGTGGCTTTGATTTCAGCGTCGGTCGGAGCTGTATTTATGGGACTTCTACTCAAATGCAGAAGGTAACTTTTAATATATAAAATTTTATATATATATATATATATATTTATATATACATATAACCTTTGGTTAGCTTACGCCCGAATTGTTTATTCTGACGAAGGTCAAGCTTTTCACTCCACCTTAGACCTACAATTTAACGTGGAATCCGAACCACGCCCCATCAGCAGCCCAGCGTCTTAACCACTAGGCCACCTAGGGTACCCATTTATCTACCAACCACTTTCTTTATTGTGTGGAAGGATGAACAGCTGGGTTTTGCTGCGCGCCGGCTGCCGTCGGGTCTCGAACCCGGGGCCGATGGATTCGTAGTCAGCGACGATAACCACTACACCACCGAGGCGCATATACTGTGTATATATTATATATATATATATATACAGGGTGTTTGAAAACTTTCTGTACAAATTATAATGGGGGATAGGCAACACCAAGACAAACCCTTTTCGTCTATAAGTGTATGTCCGCTGACGTCACCATTCGGCGCGAGAGGGGCTAAAAGGTGAAGTGGGCTAGACTCGCGCTTGCCGCGGGCATTCTTAAATCGGACGTAGTACGCGTAACATGGAGCGCTTCACGACTGCTGAGATGGCTGACATGCATATGGTGTATGGGGCTGCCAATGGAAACGGAAGAGCTGCTGTGAGGTTGTACCGACAGCGCTTCCCAAACAGACGTGTGCCAAACCACCAAACGTTTGCGCATTTGCATCGGCGACTGCGAGAAACTGGAACATTCCATAAGAGGACTAAAATATCACTGCAAATACCGTATGTTTCACCTATACATATCGCAAAAGTTTCCTTTTCTTATTAAACTATGCATTGGCGAACATTGTGAAAAGCGTTCAGGTTTAAAAATGTCTTCTTTTCTTTCACCCTTGTTAGCAATCTGTTTATGGAGACACATTAATCTCTCAGACTATCCGGTATCCGGTTCTAATTACTTTCGTTACATTGGTGGTGCATTTGTCGTCTCAGATTGCTTCCGCAGAAACTGTTGTCTGCCTTTTTTGGACTCTTTAACCAGGAGAAACCGAAATTTCAAACCCTCATTTAAAATATATAGTAAAACTATCCAGATGGAAATAGTTGCACGACTTTTCCAACCCTCTACACTACCAAAAGTAAAGTGTATAATTTTTAGTTGTTTTTGTAATTCTGAATTCACTGATGAGTTATTCCACAATTTTCATATTTTCCTTATAAATTGGGTTAGGAAGAGTTCATATATTATTTAGTAACAGTATATATACTGTATACCAGGTGACCACCCCCCAGAAAAACATGTCCCTATTTCTAAATAAATGTTCTAAGCTGAATAAAAAAGAATCTAGACACAAAGACAAACGCAATAGGCACGTAAAACATAAAAGTTTATTAACCTTAATTAAACAATATGTTCAGTGTCCTCGCCATTTTTTTTTAACACACTATTCAACCTTACACAAATGTTTGACATAATTTTTGGAAATAATTTAGCTGGAATGTTGTTGATTACCTCACAGACTTTGGTCTTTAGGTCTTCGAGTGTCTTAGGCTTGGTAGAATAGATCCTGTCTTTTGTGTAACCCTATAAAAAAAAGGTCAGGTGAGTATGGGGCCCATTCCACTGGCTCATGAAGGGAAATTAATCACCCGAAAAATGCTTTGTCAAAAAAGTTGCGAGTTTCACAAGCAGTGAGTGGAGGTACTCCATCTTGCTGAAACCACTGCGAATCTGGGGTAATGCAATTATTTCTTTTATGGGACATACTAATTAGTTGTAGTAAGTAGAAATTTTGTAGCATCTGGCAATATGAATTTTGCGTTACCGTTACTTGTTTTTCCAGTTTCATTCTCAAAGAAGTAGGGACTTTTTTTTATGTAGGAATGAGGAGCCATGGGCGAACGCCCACAAAAACGCCCCCTCCGAGGAAGAAGGAGAGAGCCAAAATCAAGGTCTTCGAGGCTCACTGATGCCATCTTTTTATATAAATTTTGAAAAGATGGTGTAGTGTGTAAGATGCATGTATGTGTAGTGTGAAAGAGAGGGAGAAGTGTATTTGAAAGCATGCTGGACTGCTCACAGGGTAGATGAGACACGGAAAAAGATCAGCTAAGGAGGACAGTGACAGTAGAAACGGGAGTTCCAGCACCCCCCTATCTCCTGCCTAACATTTCCCGCGGAGTACTTCCCTTGTCGATTGGTGTCTATAATCTTCTACTACACCATACCACCTCACAGCAACCCAGATGTTAAATTTAGCAACACTACCTGGAAGCTCTATTGGAGCGCAGCATGACTTTTTTAGTAACGAAATTTCTGCTCATTAATCTCCCTAGACAGATGTACATAACACTCGTTAGTGAAGTGGATGTATTTCAGAAGCCTTGGAACTTCTTCTAACTTTGCTTACATCCATGTTGCAAATTTAATTCGTGTTTGCTTTTCAGCGAAGCTTGTTAATGAATTTTGTAGGGTAAAGGTTTAATTCGATACGACGTGCGCAATGCACAGATGTTTGTGAAGTCCCTACTTCGGCAGACAAACGTCAAATTTACTTCTGCAGACTGCGCGCAATAATTTCATGAACCAAATTTACGTGTTGCATAGTTTTTGTGGATTGTCGCTTACCACTCTTACCCATAAGTTAATTGCTTACATTTCCTTTTGTTTGAAATTTTCTAACAATTCGTGATATTGTCTTTCTATCGAGTAGATCTCTGCATTCATATTTTCTGCAAAAGTTCCTCTGCATTTGTGTCACCAGAATTTGTCATATAAAACCACTCAACGATCTTGATTTTCTGTTCCAGCTGCAAACGCGGCATCACTGTTTGAGGGTTCAGCCATACTGTTCCGTGCAGACTAGGTCCTTAAGGAGGCTTAGTGAAGTCTTAGCTTTCCTTAAAGACTATAGCTTAGTAAGGCCTTCTATGGTCTTCTATGGTCTTCTATGGTCTTATCTATTGGTAGCAGTATCGTTTTTTCCTAATTTCGTAGAAATTCGGAAAAGTTATTGCTTTAAGTATGAAATAATGAAAGAACAGTTTTAATATACAGTATTTATTAGTTATTAAATAATGTAAGATTAGAAATATATACTTATATGCATGTAGGTATATGCGGAATAAAAGCCCCAATCCGTTACCTTTCTAAAGAAGAAACCCCATTAATAAACTATACATTAATTATAAAATAACGGACAAATAAAAATGGGGACATTTTTTGGGACACCCTATACTGTATATTGGTAATGAAATCGATCGACGATGATGCCCAATCTGTGGTGGGTTTTTAGGTTGGTGGGTGGGCAACGTTGAAATACAATCAACTTAATTAACCGTTGAACCCGTACAAAGTACGTCATTGACAGTATATATATATATATGTAAAGAACGACGCTTGTGTAGAAGAGCGTCCGCACAAGACGAGGAGAAAGAACGAACAAATAAAAAATGGGGTACCTCCCAGGAATCGAACCCGGGATCATCCAATTGCCGGTCGGACATGCTAACCACTACACCAAAGTCCCCGATCAGTCCGAAGTCGTAATTGGTGTAGTGGTTAGCATGTCCGACCGGCAATTGGATGATCCCGCGTTCGATTCCTGGGAGGTACCCTATTTTTCATTTGTTCGTTCTTTCTCTTCGTCTTGTGCGGACGCTCTTCTACACAAACGTCGTTCTTTACATTACTTATACAGTGTGTTGTTTGCAGTTAAAAAAAAAAAATATATATATATATATATATATATATATATATATATATATATAGCTAAAACACTGACATGAGAAAAATTTCCTTAGTATTAATCTTAAAACACGTAACGCATTTGCTTTAAAAAAATTGTAGTTGGCGTTATCCATCACCTCGTTAGTCCCTTAAAATTACTGCCTTCAAACCGTAAGGTAATTACTGGTCATTACCGTAATAATTCGGCTTCTGTAACCCATCACCGAAATTCAGGAGTGTATAATTTCCTGTGAATTCTGTCTTTTCGTTTATATCGGCGAGATTACTGACTGTATAAAAGACAAATGTATCAATATTTACGCAGAATAATGGTATGGTCAAACACTGAGAAGAAAGGATCATGTGACTGCTAACAAATATGTTAAGATTAATTATCATCGCTTCACACAAACTTCCACGAACGGCATACCTTCAGTTTTTCTATTATTCGTAATACAAGTTTTAACGCTAATGATGTTTCTGTTCCTCTGAACTTTTTGTTCAATTCTATCCTAATTAACAAATTCTCTAAATTCACTGAGGCCTAATACCCTGATACGCCTGACGTCAGTAGAAATTAGCGGCCTGAAAGTACGCGTAGTTTTTAGATACACAAAACTTACCACCAACTTTTAGTATAAGATTCTTGCATTTACAGCGAGTTTCTTAAACAAAATTAGACATTATTTTGTCGTGAGTCTTTTGCATGTTACTTTTGACAGTTGTGTTAAATCCTTTATCACTCTTCTGAAGGAATTGCCTAATATTTGCGTTTGATTTTATTGCTTTTAACCTTTAATTTTCTTTCTTATTTTTTTTTTTTATATTTCAAGACTGAGCAAGGACTCAATGTGAATTCGAAAACTCAATTTTAACGTTCATAATTATTTTGGGGTTTTATATATATATATATATATATATATAGGATAACGTCGGTTTTGCTTTCGTCCGAATTGTTCATTCTGACGAAGGTCAAGCTTGTGTCAGTTTAACGTGGAATCCGAACCACGGCTCACCAGCACCCCAGCGTCTTAACCACTAGGCTACCCAGTGTACCCATTTATCTACCAACCAATTTTTTTATTGTGTGGAAGGATGAACAGCTGGATTTTGCGGCGCGACGCCTGCTATCACCGGGTCTCGATCCTGGTGCCGATGGATTCGTAGTCAGCGACGCTAACCACTACACCACGGAGGCGCATCGGTATATATATATATATATATATATATATATATATATATATATATACACCGGGCGAAAGCAAAACCAAGGTTATCGTATATACTATATAAAACCACAAAATAATTATGAACGTTAAAATTGAGCTTTCGGATTCACATTGAGTCCTTGATCAGTCTTTAAATATAAATAAAATTAAGAAATAAAATGAGAGGTTAAAAGCAATAAAATCAAACCTAAACATTAGACGAAAATTTCTTACTAATTGTCTAAAAGAGCAGGTCCTTCCCAAGTCCCTTCTTCCGATTCGCCTCAGACAAATTACCGACCATCCGCTCAACTAACTTTCATCATATATATATATATATATTACAAAAATTACATAAATTAATAATAAAAATATTAATTAAAACTAAAAAAAAATAGACTAAAAATAAACAAAATACAAGTAAAGAAAAAATCACGTAACGATGTTAAGTGGAGCTGCAGACAAATATTTTTATATCGAAATAGCTTGAACAACTGGATCGTGTAAGTTTTTAATTCTTTGCATTAGACTGTATTGAGCACGTTTTGTTACCTCCGGGAAACTCGAGGCATTGTGGTTAGCGAACATTTGCGAAGCTGAGCATCTTGAAGGTCATTTAAACAGCAGTTTAAAAGATATGTTACGAGTATAAAGCAAATTTAGAATTCTGTTAGAACCTTTTTTTTTATAATTAGCCCATATTTGCTGTCCACAGATATTACTGCATAACATACGAAAACAAATGTCTTTAGCTTCGATTGTACAAAATCTTAAGTTCCTTATCAGTATGGTCACTCTTCGATAAACTTAGATAGTAGTTTCCTAAGCACGTCATCACTCAATGAGCTAGTAATAATTTGACCCCGGTACTTAAATTCTTGTGCTTGCTTTATTGGTTCACACTTCATATTGAAAATTATATTAGCTGAGTGATTTGAGCTTTTGGAATGGAATTGCATAACCTTAGTTGTGCTAACATTAAATTTGATATTGTGGTTCCGTGAATATAATTCGCCAATATTTATAAGATGATTCGGACCTTCGATAGAGGGACTTATTAATACCCTATCATCGGCATAGACTAAGTTATTCATTCTCATGCTGTCTGTACAACATCCTCCTCTTGCCTCATTGAGAGACGTAACTAAGCCATCAATATACACATTAAACAGCAGAGGAGAGAGCAAGGGGCCTTGTTTAACTCCACATGAGGAACCAAAACACTCGGACAGTACACTGCCCTATCTAACTGTAAAGCCTTGGTGAGTGTACCAATCAATATATTTAATACATACAATAGAACATTCCTGCCTTCTGCTTTTTTAAATTGGGTATTGTGATTCACCCTATCATATGTTTTGCTTATATACAAGCAATAACTATAAATAGTCGAGTTAGTGTCAGTGTATTTAAATACAATCTGCTTCAATACATAAATAAATAAATAAGTTGAATGGAACCTTTTAAAACCAAACTGATTAGGAGAGGCCCATAAGTAATCATTTAATCGACGTAACAAAAGTTTCTGAAGTAATATATATATATATATATATATATATATATGTGTGTGTGTGTTACACACAGACCGTACATGGAACAAGGAACTCTTCTGGGAAAATTAAATCCACTATAGTCCGAATAATTGATGGTAAATGACAAAACACGGACCACCTAAAGAAACGCATTCGTGATGCGTGTGCACGCATAACACCAGACGTGTTAACGCACGTTTGCCATGACTGGGTGGAACGCATCCGTATGTGCATTCAGTGTAATGGTGCCCACATAGAGCATATTTTGTGATTGCATAATAAAGTGACCATTTTGCCTATGTACGGAGACTTTTGACTCACCCTGTATATATATGTATATTATATATATATATATATATATATATATATATATATATATATATATATATATATGGGATAGAAGTCAGAATGGTCCCCAGAGATCTTTTATGTACACACAGACCGTACATGGAACAAGGAACTCTTCTGGGAAAATTAAATCCACTATAGTCCGAATAATTGATGGTAAATGACAAACACTATAGTTTTTTCCTTTTCATGATGTTGCCCACGTCGGGCTAACATCGAAAAGGAAAAAACTATAGTGTTGTCATTTATCATTACTTATTCGGACTACAGTGGATTTAATTTTCCCAGAAGAGTTCCTTGTTACATGCACGGTCTGTGTGTAACATAAAAGATCTCTGGGGACCATTCTGACTTCTATCCCATATATATATATATATTATATTATATATATATATATATATTATATATATATATATATATATATATATATATATACAGGGTGGGCGGAAAGTAGCTCCCTATTTTGGATTGGTAAAAAAATACGTATATTATCCATTTATTTCAGAAGAAATAATATGAAAAGGTAGGCATACATAGTAGGTTTTCTCTAAAATTCAATGTGGGCTCCAACTCTTTCCACCAGCTTCTGGAGCCGCCCAGGAATGGCGTCCACTGACTTTAGCAGGAACTCCGGCGGGATGGAGGACATGACTTCCCGAATTCGGTCCTCCAGTTCTTCCAATGTCCTCGGTTTGGTGTGCGGTAGACTTCTTCCTTTACCCCCCCAAAGAAAGAAGTCGCACGGTGTCAAGTCGGGGCTCCTGGCTGGCCATTGATGTGGACCACGACGACCCATCCAACGCCCAGGGAAGTGGGGATCCAGCCACTCACGGACAACAAGAGCGAAGTCCGGAGGGGCGCCATCTTGCATAAATATCAGATCGTCGATGTTCTCCCATGTGCTGACAACCGGCCAGACCTCGTTTCGCAACATAGCAAGGTACCGCTCAGCATTCATGGTGTTGCGCAGAAGGAACGGGCCCACAACCTGATCTGAGGTCATACCACACCACACCGTTACACTGAACCGATTCTGCCGTTTTTCAGCGGTAACCATGGGATCCTCTCCTGCCCAGTAGTGGCAATTGTGGCGGTTGACAAAGCCTCCGACGTGGAACACCGCCTCGTCGCTCCAGAGGATGTTGCGGAAGAGATGGGGCCAGTCTTCATGCCAAGCCAGCATGATTTCTGAAATGAAAAAAAAAAATGAACGTTACAATTGTACCACTTTAGAGAACACAAAGAGAACACTTTAGAGAAAAAAAGATTACCGTTACAATTGTACCACTTTAGAGAACACACCATAACAATATAACAATACAATCACAATTTATACATAATTTATATGTAATTTAAATTAGGGAGCTACTTTCCGCCCACCCTGTATATATATATATATATATATACAGGGTGAGTCAAAAGTCTCCATACATAGGCAAAATGGTCACTTTATTATGCAATCACTTGTAAGTCACAAAATATGCTCTATGTGGGCACCATTACACTGAATGCACATACGGATGCGTTCCCCCCAGTCATGGCAAATGCGCGTTAACACGTCTGGTGTTATGCGTGCACACGCATCACGAATGCGTTTCTTTAGGTGGTCCGTGTTTTGTATTTTCACCTGATACACCATGGCCTTCAAGTGCCCCCACAAGTAAAAATCATGTGGGGTGAGGTCTGGGGACCTCGGAGGCCACTCCACGGGACCACGGCGGCCAATCCAGTGACCCGGAAACTGCTGATCCAGCAACTGGTGCACGCAGATACCGTAATGGGGTGGCGCCCCGTCTTGCTGAAAGTACGCTGGAAATCCTCCGTCCTCGTTCAGCAGGGACAGCATGACTGTGTCTTACAGCATGTTTAGATACATTTCGGCATTCAGATTGGTGTCAATGAAAAAAAGGCCACCAATTGTGTTGCCCCATATCCCGCACCACACCATCACTTTTCCAGCGCCTTGCGTCTTTGAGGGACTCATCCAGTGCGGGTTGTCATCACTCCAATAACGTACGTTTTGACGATTAACCTCTCCATGAACATAAAAGTTGGCTTCATCTGAAAACAGGATGCCAGCCGAGAACTCCGTGTCTTCGTCCACTTTTGTTCTTGCCCATTCACAGAATTCCAGCCGCCTGTCCGGGTCGTCTTCGCTAAGATACTGCAACATTTGCATTTTGTATGGATGCCATCTGTGCTCTTTCATAAATGCGGACGATACTCCTTTGGCTGACACCGCATTCTGCAGACATCCGTCGAGTGCTTTTTTGGGGACTCTTTGCGAACGCTGCCAGCACCATGGTCGCTGTGCCTTCATCGGTGGCTGTTCGTAGATAGCCACTTCTCGGTTGTCTGCAACACCAGTTCCAGTCTTCTGAACTTCTCAATGAGTTTGGCACGGTGTCGTGTGTGATGTGCGTGCAGGGGGCGTGTCTCCTGTCAAAATCCTCGCAACCTTGCGACAGCTTCCTAATCCTGCCAGAAGAATGATCTCTATACGCTCTTCTTGGGACAAGGCATCTCAGCACATCACCTGCAAAAAAATAAAAAATAAATAATAATTTATTTATCATGACCATTTGCCTATGTATGGAGACTTTTGACTCATTCCTCTCTCTCTCTCTCTCTCTCTCTCTCTCCTCTCTCTCTCTCTCTCTCCATCAACACAAACACGACCAAGATGACGTCACAGCGAGAGACTACTTCAAGGCATGTCCTAATGTTTTGCCTCACACCTCAACTTCGTTACAAGGACTCCTCGACGCACCTCCGCCTCTCTCTCCGAAGAACTAGTGACACGAAAGCCATCACATATGCACACCATTTGTGCTGGCCCCATTTTGGCCTGGTGTCATTCACCTAACTTTATATAAAGACTAATCACTACCTCCCGCGTAATTAATATTGAAGTCATTATTATTTCAACTGTAAACAATCAACATATTGTGTCTCATTCATAAATCATTTATTTTGCTTAATAAAGGAAGAAAACTCATTCTGTCAATCAACCTAATTAATAACTTAATTACTAACATTATTTGATCTGCAAAGATCTGGTGACCTCAGCATAAGCATTATTATTAACAATCACTTATAACTATTATCAATTAACCATTATTATCATTATAACTATAGTGCCAACATTTACGCGATAAACCGGTAACAATATATATATATATATATATGGTTACTATAAAGTCCTGGAATCCTTTAAAACTTTAATTTCACCGCTTTGAGATAGAACAAAATAGTAAACCACATTATAAAACTGAACTATCAAATCCTTTTTAGGCTAGGCTACAGTAGTATGCGTTGCAGGCTCTGATATATAGCCTATTAGCAGGCCCGCCGAGAGGGCGGGGAAGCTGGGTTAAATCCCCGGGGCCCTGACCTCTAGGAGACCCGGAAAGAGGGGGGATAAAATCTAAAAATATTAATAAAGCAATTGATTAAATAACAGAGAAGAAATATAATTAATGAACATACATTTTATAGAGATTATCATACTGTATGTTTTGAATAGTGACCTGGACATATAATCAATATGCTTGTTATGTACACAAAAAATATTCATAATAAAATACTGAGTAAACATGGGAGCCCATATACCAATCCTTCCTCGGGGCCCGTGGCAGCTCTCGGCGGCCCTGACTACTAGACAAAACTACAACTCAAAATGGCGACATTTGAAAGGAAGATAAATTGTGTTCGGGGGTTAGTCGAACTTAAATATGTTACGAAATTAAGATGAAAGTTCAGATCCACCTTGTGAAAACTCATTTAGAAACTGGATAAAAAAATTGAAAGATACAGGATCATTGAATAATGAGAAATGTTTCGGAAAATTAAGAATCGTTGAAGAAACGTATAGCAACTGTTCGAGATGCATGGGAGAAAAGCACAAGAATATCGCTTACTCTTTCTTCAAAGGAGATGGATATTCCAATATCATCAGTGCGTGAAATTTTTAAGGTAAAGTTTATAAGTTTGCTGACAAAATTCTAATTGTTCAGAACTTAATAGAAGAGGGTTACGTCTCCTGATGAGGCTTCTCTGAACAATTTCTAACGAAAATCAGAGAATGTCCAAACGTTTTGGAAAATTCATTTTTAGATTAAGCGACATTTCATTGCAGTGACAATGTTAACCACCACAGTTGTTGCATTTTGGGAAATGAAAAACCAAATGATCTTTGACATCATCAGAGAGATTATCTTAAAAGCCCCGTGTCACAGGTAATTGGCTTTTTCTTGTTAGAAGAAGCGACCGTGAATGATGAGCGCTACCCTGCAATGCTGCAACGCGGAATGATTAGCTCACGGCCTTAAATTTTGTGGATCAAACAATTTTCCAACATAGATGAAGCTCCCTGCTAGCATGCTTTGAATGTTAAGGAATTTTTTTTAATCAAACTCACCCAAAAAATGGATTTGGAGAGGAAAAACTTCTGTGCTCACTTCGCTCACCCAATTCCTGACTCCTTTAGACTTCTTGTTGTGAGACTATGTATATAAAAATCATCAGAACACTAAAAAATTTATATAAAAAACCTGGAAACATTTTTACTGCATGTCGGAAAAAACATATGTTAGTTCTGATTAAGTGAAGTTACGCTCTTTAAGGACTTAATTAGAGAAAACACCCTTGGGGCCCGCAATAGCATCCGGAACACTTACTACATCCTTCTTGGTTTGATGACTTATAGTTTGTTTACATCTATAGCTTTAAAGAAGTTGGTACTTCACTTATTCAAAGATACGTACACGTGTGTTCTTGGCTGCTTTAAGTCGCTGCGACACTTTCATTATATACCCTTTTGCCGATATTTAACAATTTTAAATAAAAAAATAAGTCTGAATCTATCGGGACAACAATTGAAAATGTGCAAATGCAAATGTCGCGGATTTATAAGACAGCCAAACATGTGTGTGTGTGTGAATGTGCGTACAAAGAAAAAAAATAAATAAAATATATATATATATATATATATATATATATATATATATATATATATATATATATATATATATATATATATATATATATACAGTGATGCGACGTAATTCTTTAGGTTGGGGATTATTTTGCAAAACAAAATAAATAAATAAATAAATAACCTGTTTTTTTTTAAAATGTTCCTTAAAAGTCATCTTAAAAATAATATCAACCTAAAAACACATGATCAAATAATGCAAAAAAAAAAAAATTCTTTTGCCATATCATAGAATCACATTAACTCTTACACTGTTAAATATACTTTATCTCATATTACTTTATCTCCTAAAACAAATTCCTATTTCGTCCACCCATTTTGTTGGTGCGCGGCTGACGACTGATAACGTTTTGGTTCGCAACTGGAAATTAGTAAGATAGTCTTAATAGCAAAACCCCTACTGTTGCGGATTATATGTATGTGCAGTGTGTAATTAATCTTGCGTCAGATATTCATTAGTTACGTATTAACGGGAATTTCAATATATAGACTTCTTGGTACGAAAACGTCTGTCTGTAGCTCCACTTAACTTCGACATTACAGTATTATTTCTAATCAATTGTATATATTTCTATCCTTAGTATATGAACTGTCATTGCATTAATAAATAATATTTGTCATATGGACTATAGTCTGCCAATAAACCTTTTCATTTCATTTCATTTCATATAACCTATCATGGTATTGGATTTTGAATATGAGATACTTTCCTATCTTTGAGTGTTCCTAACTATGAAAAATGTAGAACAGAAAATATTAGCTATCTTTCGAGATATGAGACGAACATTAATTAATATAAAATACATTTTTTTATATATAATTTTCGCGATAAGGTTGAATATTTTCTTCGTTTTATAATATTTACAAATTATTTTAATTAATTCATATTTTAATTAATCTACATTTTAATTAATTAATCTATATTTTCTACTTGAAATATGAAAGCTAAAAATATTTATTAAGCTTATGGTGTAGCCTCCAGATGATAAGATTAATTAGGAAAAAAAGTATTTTATATATTTAATTAATACATACAGAATATTTTTGTGTTTTTTACGATATATAACGAGTAATTTTTAAAACTTTGTATTTAATCGACTTTCTAGAATATAGAGCGAAAAACACACGCAAAAAAAAGCATTATTAAAAATAAAGCGAAAAAACGATCTATTATCTGCAATACTATGTGTGTGTGTATATATATATATATATATATTATATATATTTTATTTTCTACTAGCTTCCTTGGAATCTGATAAACCCGATGATAAACAGGCTTCTCTTATCGAATTCGTCTTTTTACCCCATTTAACTTTTAACTTCCCTTACACGCCCTTTATTTACCTTCATTTACCCTCTAATTTCTTTCATATAATGTCCCAAAATTTAGAGAAATACCTTAAACCTATAATACAGATTAAGACCGGGATAAGCCCTTCTGAAGGCTCTGAAATTCGATTAATCCCATCTGCTAATGAGATAAACGACTTTATCCCATCTGTCTGATAATCCATTTAAGCGGATTGAAAAAAAGTTCAGTGCAAAATTTTTCGTCTAAGATTTTTTGCTACCTATACTACTTCTTATAAGTAGGACCATAATAACACAAAGTATGAATTGAAAAATAGAGATCATGAATGAGAATGTATTACAAAGAAAAAATACCTCCCCCCCAACACCACCTCACAAAAAAATAGATAAATATTAACTCAGAAATATTACCTATTAAAAATCTGTCTTCATTCAATCAACGCAGTACCTGTAACTTTCAAAATATATAGGAATATAAATTTTTTAGGATCGCCTGAAGATCAGGGACCCCAGCCTTCTTTAGTTAGCCTTATAAGGCTAACTAACGAAAATATCACGACCTAACCTAACCAGTCGTTAAGGGCGTACAGTTGACCTAACGATTGGTTAGGTTAGGTCGTGATATTTTCGTTAGTTAGCCTTATAAAGCTAACTAAAGAAGGCTGGGGGGGGGGGCCTGATCTTCAGATGATCCAATTTTTATTCACTAGTAGACCATTGGTCAATATAATACAACATAAAAATGGATGTGAGAAATGATTAAAACAGAAATACAAGCGACCTGAACGAACTTTTGAAATAAGCTGAAATTTACTTCAACACCAGATGATATTTGTTGGTATAATGTGACATAACTTCGCTTGCTTCACTTTTAGATCCATCAAATTAGCAGTTATTTTTATTTCGAAACTGAATGACAGATTCCTTCAGCTTTCATATTTAAAGTGTAAATTAACTTTCATTTCAACAGAAAACTTAAATTTACCTTGACCTTGCAATTTCTGACGACACTGATTGTGAAATTAATAAGCTTAGTTCTCGTCACATAACTGAATATAAATGCGTGTCAGTAACATAAGAAGGAAATGTTTTAAAATGTAGGAGTAAACATTATTCGCTTACATAAATAAAGGAACTGACATGTAGATGTCAGCTGTGATTGTGGGTTAAAATAAAATAGGAAAACATTGAAAGAAAATAAGTCTATTCAAACACCAAGATAAATAATAGACTAAAATTGGTAACAAATCAAGGGTTATTATAACGGTTATAATGGTTATTTAAATTTCTAATTCTTAATTGTAAAATTCATACACAATGCACCTGATAACGATGCAGATTAACAGAATAATTAATACAAATAGCCACTTCTTAGGATTTAATAGACTAATTTGGCTGAGCCATATTTTGTTATAAACCATTTAAGTATAAATTTAGTAATATACTTTCCTAAAATTTTTTCCTTAGAAGCGACATTTCAACGACCCACGAAGGTTCAAGCTAAGTTACTTTGGGAAGTATTACTCCATATTACGCAAAAATTGCGTATGAATTACTGTAGAAATATCACGTGTAATAACACTGTGGCGTACACTAATGTGTATATTTTAATATATTACTGAAATAATCAATTTCATATTTAACTGTACTGAAAACTTTATCTATATCTTTATCTATATTTTTATCTTTATCTTTATCTTTACCTACGTAATCTATAAACGATAAGTTCGCATAAACTTTACGAAAAAACACTGATTTTCTTTAACAAATATTATAAAAAATATTTTCTACAATTTTAAATGAACCAAACTTTTGCCAAACGGAGCTTACGGCATTACACAATACTATCTCAATTTCAGACAAACAAACTTATAAATCTATAATGAATAGTCATCACCATACAGACTTATATGTTTGTCTATCTGTACGGAACTCTTTTTAAGTGCAAAGACCCAACTTTCGATACGATATTTACAAAATACGTTTCAAAGCATTTTAAGTTGTAATAAATTTATTGAAATGCTCAAAAGTGGTCTAACGGCTTTGAATGCAAACTTCATATTATATGCATACTCTCAAAGTACATTTATACAGAGCCATGCAAAGGACTGTTTCAGCTTTCCTCAAATATAGTTACTTTTTAAATTTTCTCCTACGCATACATTTCATGAACTCTAAATGATTTCCTGGCACAGTGCTTGAAGAAACCTGAAATAAAATCGAGTTCTTTACAGCAAACATGGATAACTTTGCGTTCACTCCAACCTACAAACGTATAGACTGATCATAGTAACTTTTTATCCCCAAAACAATTATATATTAAGGTGGACAAAATGTTTAAGACATTTCCATAAGTTTCGGAGAAATAGCTATGCACTGGTTTCTTGAAATTAATGCAGTGAACAAATAAAAATAGAAGTAGACCAAAGGAATTTAAATTTGGCTATTTTTCTCGCGATTTTACAGCATGATTTAACAGTATCTTATAACAAGTACAGCTAAAATTATATATACCCCATGGAAAAAGGAAACCAGCTATATATATATATATATATATATATATATATATATATATATATATATATATATATATATATATATATATATATATATTGCAATAACTGAATCTGGCTCCTTCAGACAAGAAGGCGTTTTCAGCAACATAAATATTGACAGACTTTTTTATTTTGACACTGCATCGTAAACAAACAAATGTTTCTCCTTGAATGTAAACATGCCCTGAATTCTGTAGAAGGGGTCTTGCGAAATTTATAGAAAAAGAGGATAAGAGCTCAGAAAAACAAGTAATATTATTATTATTATTATTATTATTATTATTATTATTATTATTTACATTTACATTTACATTTACAAATTTACAAAATTACAAATTTTACTGGTTTCTACAGAATATATTGTTTTAAAATAAATATAATAAGATTAGTTAAGGCAGGGTACAAACAATTCTAATATATTAGGGATTATGGTCTTTTTTGTTTATGCAGGAAAGAGGGGCCAAGGGCGAGACCCGTAAATATTTCCCTCCCACAGAAGGAGAATAAGAGAACCGAAATCAAGGTCCAGGGTTTCCGAAATGCTGGACACTCTGCGTTTGAAAGACTGGAAGTTACAGACAGGTGGAAAAATAGATTGAGGAAGTTTGTTCCAGAGTTGACCGTTTGAGTAGATGAAAGACTGAGAATACCGATTAACCACTGCGTCAGAGAAATGGGCAGAAAAGGGATGAAAATGTGTAGAAAGTCTGGTACTGCAAGCTCTCCTTAAAAGAGGAGGCATACAGTTAGAGAGTTCAAAAGAGTAGTGTCCGTTATGATAGTGATAGTAAAGAGAGAGTGAGGCAACATTGCGGCGAAGAGAGAGGGAATGAAGACAGTGAGTAAGAGACGGGGAATTGATGAGACGAAAAGCCTGTGATTCCATTCTGTCATGTAGAGCTGTGTGGATTGAATTACCCCACACATAAGAAGCGTACTCCATACAAGGGCGAACAAGACCCCTGTACAGAGACAGCAACTGAGTTAGAGTGAAGAAACTGCAGAGCCGGAACAGCTCTGCAGTTTTGGAAAGAGAGTATGTGATCTTTCCAGGAAAGACCACGAGAAAAGGAAACGCCAAGAATGTTAAGAGAAGAGGAAGGATTCAGTTGTGTATTGTTGAAGATAAGGTGATAGTCGTGTAGAAGATTGTGACGAGTAGACAGATGAAGGAACTGAGTTTTAAGGCATTGAAAGCCCCAAGATTTTCTTTGTCCCAATCAGAGCTAGTTAAAAGATCAGAGGTCAGATGCGCCATAGCCGTCTCACATAAAGTAAATAGTAATAATGTTGTTAGAGAGAAAAATCGGCGACTAAGAGAAATTTCACAATACATATTTTAAATTTAAATTTAAAAGTTAATTTAATAAAAGCCCACTCTAATAGACAGTGTATTTCTATTAGAGTGGGTTTTTATTATCATATTTTGACCTTCACGTAGAAAAAAAAGTTAAGTTTTTTGCATTTAGAAGTTAATTGTTTCGCATCATCAAAAATAACAATCTATGATTTAATGTTATTGGATAAACAAAACTATTTATTAACCGATATTCTGTTGCGAAATAGTCTCAAATTGTTTTTCTGATAGTGTTATAATTGTGTGCCCATCTAAAATCATTGAGAAAGTCCAGCATCAACTTTCGTTTACCATCAACTGAGTCAGACATGAATTCTGTCAATCGGAATTTGTATATTTGATCCAGTTTTAAATTCTCAATTGCTTGGATATTGTGAATACATTAGATGTATTTTTTAAGTTATGTTCCAAATTTCGTATTAAATTGCTTAAAGAAACTTTTAGACATTTAACAGCAATAACATCCGCTCTTTCCCAAGTCAACGTAAGTTAAAGTTGGAATAAGCCAAGGAAAAATTAATCATTCGTGAAGAATTTTGTAGTCAGCGTCCGTAGCTTAGTCGGGTTAACATTGAGATCGGGGGTTCGAATCTGATAATGCTGGTAATAATAATAATAATACAAGAATTAGAGCAATAGCCTCATTAGTTGGGCTGAGCGCAGAGTCAGTTTCTGTCCCTCCTCGCTGAATTAAAGAACTTTGTGGCAGTAAATGTCGAAGTGAATATATCATACTTTAACATTTGAAATCTAGAGGCAACATTCGATATATGTAAAATGAACTTCAAATTGTTGTGAATAACACGTCCAAGCTATCTAAGAGTGTTACCTTTTCAATTGTTGTGTCATTATGATAGAGAACAAAGGGTTTATTGGAGCGTGCAGTAAAAGGCGTGCATTTCGGTTTTTTTTGGTGGGGTGGGGATTAGGTAGTAATTTGTTTTTCATTCCTCCAAGAAACTATATTTTGTGTATTATTATTTATTTTAATGGCTACTTTGTACACATTAATCCTCGTGTAATACAGTACGAAATCATCAGCAAATAATAATGACTACCAAATGCTAACCACTTTGATAGGCCTCTATGAAAATTATGAAAAATAACGAACCAAGGGAAGGACCTTGTGGAATTCCTAAATTTACATTTGATGTATCAAATGTATATCCGCTGAGCTCACCATACCACTTGCAATTTGTGAAATAGGATTAAAAAAAATTGAAAAACCAAGTGAAGTGCATCGTACTCTATACCTAGACAGTTTTTTTAGTAAAGGTGAATGGGAAATCAAATAAAAAGCTTTTGTGTAATTCAAAATACTGCATTTGTGTAATCATTTTGAATAACTGTTTGATTCAAATCACGTAGAAGGTTCAGAGCGGCATCTCCAATTGATTTACCTTTTCTAAACCAAAATTGAATTCGGTTAACAAATTTTCAACAGTAAAATAGCCATTCAATTTAGTAAATAGTTTTTTTTATAAATATACTAGTAATAGTTAACAAAATGGAGATAGGATTATAATTAATTTTATTACGAGTGTCGCCTTCCCAAAAATTGAGATGACTCAAGCAATTTTTAAAATATCGGGAGAAGTAAAATTCTCATTACATTTACCAAAAATTATAATAATAATAATAATGATAATAATAATAATAATAATAATAATAATAATAATAATAATAATAATGGAGAGTTGGTAAGCCTAATAATGGAGAGTTGGTAAGCCTGACAACATATCTGTGCGACACTTTTAACAACTAAATTATCAGTGACTCTGTTTATAAATCATGTTCAGCCTCACAAAAGCGAATTTAATCCATCGCTGATCAAATCAATCGCGAATAGTGAAAATTATGCACTGGAAATACAAAATCTTGTTGTGAATACCTTGCACAAATGCGTATACATCTCGTTATATTGTACTATACTTTTAGACTATAATTTACCCTTCTTAACAGTAGGACGTAGGTCCTGAAAAGTTTTTTATAGAAAGGTAATCGGGGCTGAAAATGAGTAGCAGGAAAAAGTTATTTTTGTTATTATAATTGTAATTAATTTCTACTTTTTCCTTCATTGTACATTTTACGACATTCATATACGAGCATATGAACAGTTAGACATATAAAAAGACAAAAAGATACCAAATAATACTTACGCATTCCTGTAACTCATCCAAGCTGAATTGATTACAACTTTAAAAACATCACACGTTCACCACAATTATCACATTGAATATTTTTCAGTTAAGTTTTAATTACTGAATGAGAGGTTACTCTGTTTTTAATATACAGGGTGGGCCGTAAGTTTCCATACATAGGAAAAATAAACATTTTTTTATGGACAACCATTTTTATTTATATAATATGCTCTACATGGTTGCCATTGTTTTGAAAACACATTTCAATACGTGTTCCCCACTGTTGATGAACACGCATTAGCACAGTTGACGTTATGCTTGTAATGGCGTTGGTGATACGTTCCTTTAGATGATTTATGTCTCGTATCTTTTCCTGATACACCATGGCCTTCAAGTGCCCCCAAAGATAGAAATCAAGGGGGGTGAGATCTGGGGATCTGGGAGGCCACTCCACAGGACCACGCCGACCAATCCAAGCATCCGGAAACTGCTGATCCAAATACCGACGCACGTATTTAAATTTTCCTATGTATGGAAACTTACGGCCCACCCTGTATATTAATTAGTATGTGTGTGGGCGTGTGTGTGTGTGTGTGTGTGTGTTTAAACTCCTAAAACCTCTTAGCCTTTCTTTATTTATTCAATTAATCATCAATGTCGGCAGCTTTAATTTTTTCTTGATGTCAGAAAAAAAATAATTCTCTTTTTTAAATTTTTTAAATAAATAAAATAATTAATTATTATAAAATAAAACATTTGACATTGAAGGAATTTCCAATTACTGTAATTTTAAAATTTATTATAAACTTAATTTATAAATATCATTAAATTTGAGTATCATTTTCTATAATCTAATTGTTATTTTGAGTTTTTAGATTCAATCTTTTTTTTTTGTGGGAAGAAATAAGATTTATTTTTCGTCTTGAATTTACGACCATAAAAATCGTTATTAACTCATTAATTAATGTTCTTAATTTAACAACATAATTAAAGCTCAATAATTTACTTTAAAAATAAATGCAAAATGCTTCCACTCCACTCCAAAACAAGTTCCACTTAGGTTTGGATAATAGAAAAAATATATATACATGTGTGTGTGTGTGTGTGTGTGTATATATATATATATATATATATATATATATATATATATATATAATTTAGGGGCCGACCGATAGTATTCCCAAAGTATCGGTACCGATACCGATAGTTAGAGCAAAGTATCGGCCGATACCGATACCGATATCTGTCTAAAATATCAAAATATGATTCAAAGAATGTAATTCGACACATGTACTGTAATTCAAAACATATATTTGAAGAAATGGAATTCACAAAATAAAAGTCATGTAATTGAAACAATATATAATTCAAAAATTGTAATTCAAAAAGTAACTCAATATAACAGTTCACTCAATAATCAAAATTGAGGAACTTCAGATTTTTGGAGAGGATGATTTGTTCCTCAGCGTTGATTGGGGTGATGTTGGCTCGTTTCGCATTGATAACATCTCCAACCGTTGAGAAAAGCCGTTCAGATTCAACTGATCCAGAGGGGCAGCTCATGCGCTTCTCAGCAACTGGCAATCTCCGGGAAATCAGCAGAATGTTCTCGCCAGAAAATGAATGGATCCCTATCCCCAGCGATCCGAGGTTGCGACCAATAGGCGTCCAGGACTGCTTCCACTCGTGCGTCTGGGACAGTGAACCTCGTGTCCGTATCCCTCGTTTAGGGTTCTTCAACTAGAATAGGACGAACGTGATCGTCGAGATCGCTACCTTCTGAATCGGAAAGGTTTTCCCAAAGAGCGATTTTCTTGGACGGAGAAACCGGACCACTTCGGCGGCGTTTCACGGCAATTGGACCTCCAATACGCTTTCGTTGGGCCCCCTCCATGTGACTGCATATTTCTTGTCTCAACAATTCCTTGGCCTTTTCTCGCATGTCGTCGTCTATCAGCCCGGCTCCTTTGAATCGGGGATCAACTGCTGTGGCTAGCAGCAGTTTCTCATTTGAATTATGCACTCGAAATCTCTGTTCGAGAGAATCGCCCAGCTGGCTCTTCAGAATCTTGACACCAGCATCATTCACTGAGCACGCTGCACAGATTCCTTTTGACAGAGATTTGACTGTAGGTAAAACTTCTGATAAAAGCGAGTTTTCCTCACTGATTTTGAGCGTAGCAGTTTTGAAGAAAGCAAGCACGTCAATAAGCTTGACCATATGCTTCCATTGCGTTGAAGTCAACGTATTTTCTAGGGGCCATTCGACGTCATATTCAATGATAACTTGCTTTCGGGAAAGGAGTCGCTGCAACATTTCCAGCGTGTAATTCCATCTGGTTGGCACATCTTGAATCAGCTTCAGTTGAGGCAAGTTAAGTCTTCTTTGAATTTGATGTAGGCGCTGCGTCGCTTGCGGAGAGTGGCGAAAATGACCGACGATTTTCCGAGCCGTTGTCAAAAAATTAGCCACACTCTGGAGGTTCAAGCAACCATCCTTTATCACCAGTTGGAGTGTATGAACTAAACAACCGAAACTATTCATTCCTGTTTGTCTGAAAGCGGCTCGCATTTTAGCTGCATTATCTCTCATGATCATAAAAGTGTCTTCTTCGGACAATCCCCAACTTTGAATCATTTCTTGAACTTGGATGGAAATTTTTTCTGCTGTATGATCCTCGTTGAAGACAGAGACACTCAACATGATGTTTTTGCGCACGAAGTTTGGGCCAACGAAGTGACAGGTCAAGCTTATAGATGAGTCACTTGCTCGACTGTTCCATATGTCCGTGGTGAAGGAGAATTTCCTCTTCTCTTCCTTCATTTGTGACATCAATTCCTCGATCTTGCCCTTCACCTTGCCTGCCATGTGGGAAAAAGGTTCGTCCTGAAAAACTTCTCAGAAGGAATCGTGTACTTCGGATCGGCAGTCTGAAGTAGTCGCCTAAATCCTACCCGTTCGACACATGCGAAGGGCTGACGGTTGATGCAGATCATCTCTGCTACCTTCCGGTCAAGATCAATCTTCTTTCGGTCATTATGAGCGTATGGAATGGATTTGGAAAACGCAACCTTAATGGATTGAGTAGCCGTGGCGGAAGAAGTTCCAGGCATGTCTCCTAGAGAGAAAAAATAAATTTATATATATATAAGAAAATAATTTTAATACAGAAAAATTTATATGTAAAGTTTTATATATTTAATATTACTTTAATATTACTTTAATATTAAATTTACTTTAGTTGTATCTTAATTCTGATTGGGGGAAATTATAAACAAATAGAAAACATCAATTTCAGGGAGACTTTGATATTACAATAAATTCGTAAATCATGTTGAAACTTGAAATCAAACTTTATATATAGCAACTTTTTATATATAGCAACATCTTAGCAATTTTTGGGGGCCCTGGGCAGGCTAAAATTTAGGGACCCGAAACATACATTAAAAACAACAAATATTTAGACTTCCTAAATTTTTATTGAATTCATCATTTTTGGGGCTACTAGGATGTTGGGGCTTTGAGCAACTGCGAATTCTCTCTGAGAATGTTTGAAGAATCACTTTACAGATTTGTGCTTGTTGATAAGGTGACTCCTCAGGTTCGATGTAGAGAAGGTACTTGCCCTTATTCCTTCACGAGACAGAGACACCGTACAAATTGCAGATCGTCTGTTTTCCATTAGTGCTTGAAGCAGTGAAGAACTTCCACACAATGCTTGGCATTGTCACTCTCACTAAAGCAAAAGCGAATAAATTTATACCAGTAGTTAATAAATTTACAAAAAAATTATTGCACACTGTTGAACTGATTCACAACTTGCGAACTGAGGAAATGACACCGCGATGGTTACGGGCTCGTTTTATATAGAGCGGTAAGGAGTCATGGAAATTTCTAGAAACGTCGGGATAAATCGCGAACACACACGTAACTTCTCGAGCAGTCGGGAAGTTTCTATTTGGAAAACGCCCGTTTTTTTATTCTTAGAAACAAAAACTATCAGTATCGGTAGCTACTAACCATCAGTATCGATACCGATACCGATACAACCACCGGTCGATGCCTAATATATATATATATATGTGTGTGTGTGTGTGTGTGTGTGTGTGTGTGTGTGAGAGAGATTGTTGTAAAGCTCTACACTGAATTGATTATAGTGAAAATTCCAATGAATTGAACCCTAACCACGCATTGCTCACTGCAGAAGCGTCAGGTTTTCAACTTTAAAACTATAATACTCACACTCAGTTATCCGTGACTTATGGCCGGTCCATGATCACGGATAATTCGATTTTACGGTTAACTCAGTATACCCCGCCTGTGAGTGGGTGGTGCGTCTTTTGAGATTACTCTTACGTTGTAACATTATACTGGTTCTATTTTGTTTTCTGCAGTTGCTAGGATTCCTTCTGGCTCTTTTTTTTCCGATGTAGCATTTGCCAATTTATATCCCTTAATTTTGCATTTATTTTCGCCAAATCCATTTTAATTTTACATTTATACTTGCCCAATCTACTTTTTTAATTCATATATAACCTTTCAAAGATCCCTTCTATTGCTCTAGAATTCATTTTTAGTTTTTGGCTTCTAGTTTCATCTGTATTGCGATTAGATTATGGTCAGAAAACTTGTTTGTTTATTATTATAGTTATTTGTCAAATTTACGTTGAGTACATGCTTCTTCCGAGTCACCTTACAGATTCCTTGGGTAAGTGCATATTTTTCCATAATATCTAATAACATTTTTGCTTTGAATTCTTTATTCTTTTTAGATGTTGCCATGAAACTTCTCAAAATGAATATAATGAATATAATTTTTCCATGTTACAAAAGAACAGTTAAAAATCTCCATTTCTTTGCATATATATCATATTAGGATTTTAAGAAACTTTAACTTTAAGAAACTTTAACTTTAAGAAACTTTAACGCATTTTCTATTTCATTTATAACAAATTTAAATTCTTTTTTTGTGGCATTTAATACTGTTTGATTTGCTTACTATCACTTCTTTTATGTACGTATTTTTCATGTAAATACAACAGCCCCATCCTCTTCTAGAGAATATAAACCACTCTAAGTAAGATGTAGTTACTTATTGCTATTTCTTAGTCTTCAATGCAGTTTTTGTAGCTTTGTTCGCATTTATGTAATATGTTTCCGATGAATATATATAATATCTGTGTTTGTTTGTTTAGTTAACGTTTGCTGGTATCGTAATTTGCAATCTGCTTTGTCACTGTACAGTCATTGTATATTTGCATATAGCAAGTATAAATGGCTAATAGACTTGGCGTTCGGTTACGTTGGTGGGATTTTTCTGGTCAGTTTTTGTAGCTTGGTCGTTGTACTTGTATGTGAACACTGGAGGTGTGGTCCTTGAATGCCGATTGAGCTTGTTGAATTATCCGTGCTTGGCGTTCGATAAGTGTACAGAGGATGTATTGATGGGGTGCATATATCTGAGGAATCTGGTCTTTCCTCATCAGATGTGATTCATACTCTTTTATGGTTTTTGTGTCTTCTAAAAAAACGTTCTTTATAGCGCTTACGTCCTCCCATGTTATTTGCAGTTTCAAATATTTCGTGTCTCTTTTTTGTGTACTTTTCACGTAGAAATATAGACACGCAATATTTAGACATTTTTTATCTTTGAATAAATGTCTGCATATAGAAGAGTGGTAGTAGCAGTAGCAACCTTCATCAAGTTGAATAACTTTCAGGTTTATAATACCTGCAGTTTGCATCGGGGTCCATATGTGGTTTCTCGTTTCTGACTTACCTTTATTTGTTTAGTGAAATTCAATTTTCTTCTTTTGGTCTTTGCATTACTTCTTGCTTACTTCGTTGTTCCATAATCTTTACTATATTTCAATTCGTTTCGTTGTTAAAAATTATTATAATATTATTTATTTTGTTTGTATTGTCTTTTAATAATTATTTTCATTAACGTATTCACTGACAGACGGGTTTTCATCGAATTTCTTATGAAAACAATGCTTTCCTTTTTACATAAATGATTATTTATTTCGCCAATTAGTATGTTTAGATCTCAGTAATATTGCTTTGTTGTCCAAAATGTTATGCTATTTACAGGATGGAACCATGTCAGTTACATATACTTTATACTTATGTTTTAATTTTTATTTCAAATGTAAACATATGTAAAAAGGCAAGGTAACATCCATGTCACATATTCCAAAAGAAAGTGAGGGGTAGGGGCCCGAATCAATTAAAGTGGGGTGGCCAGCCCACTGTTTCGTCGTGACGTAAGATATAAAAAAGACAACCGCCCAGCTCTATGTAGCACTGGGATTCAAATCCACGACTCAGCGGGGTCTCGGTACTGTCGGGCGGCGCCCTAACCAAGCGAGCCACGAGACGCTCATATATATATATATATATATATATATATATATATATATATATATATATATATATATATATATATATATATATATATACCGTCTGCCAAAAAAAAAGGGTTCACTCTAAAAACAGCCATGAAATCAACATTTATTGATCAATCATAATGAAACTCATAAAGAGTAAAACTATGTAAACAGTGTATATGTACACCAATTTCCAGATTACTATATTCAAAATTAATGATTTAATGAGGATTGTTTATATTCAACAAGTTTTGTTGGTGAACATCGCTCCAATTTTTAATTCTGGGAGTCCACAAAGGCGATAAAACTTTGGTAATAAAATTTTTATTCTCATTTTAGTTATAAAATACATCATAAGATTTATAAAATATAGAAAATGCCTCCATTAAAAAACCATGAAAATAAAAAAAGGATTTGGAATTTCGAAACAGAACTTAAGTCCTAAGTTTATAAAAGAAATCAAATTAACATTTTACTCATGCAAAAAACTTCACTTTTCTACGTGAAGGTCAAAATATGATAATAAAAACCCACTCTAATAGACAGAGTTTATTTCCACAACAGTTTCGATGCCACTGGCATCCTCTTCGGGTTTGGCTACAGAAAAACGAATGGATTCCTTTTTCTGTAGCCACCCGAAGAGGATGCCAGTGGGCATCGAAACTGTTGTGGAAATAAACTCTGTCTATTAAAGTGGGTTTTTATTATAACATTTTACTCTTTTGAAATTCCTATTAAAAAAAATCGTTCAATGTGTTTCCCTTCTGTTTCAACACTTTTCTTCAATCTTGGACGAAATTCATCAATGGTTCGATCGATCTGCTCCTGTGGTATCTCTTCCCACTTCTCCACAAGAAGCTGACGCGAGTGATCACATTTCTCACCCTGCTCCTGTAAACTCTCTGTGCCAAATTTTCCCATATTCCATAGTCAACAGGGTTCAAGTCAGAACTGTTAGGTGGCCAATTTTGAGGTTCAAGTAATTCTGGGACATTATTTTTTAAGTATTCCATAGTTGCTATTGCTGTATAGGACGTTGCTCCGTATTGCTGAAAAAGATAATAACCACTGTTGGTCAGATTTTGCATTTCGGGAAGCATGTTTCGCAGCAGAGTATTTCGATAGTACTCGGCAATGACTTTTACACCAGGCTCAATAAAATGAATGGACGTTTTTCCTAACGTTGATATGCCAACTGACACCATGACACTAGCTGAGAAATGACTTCTGGTTGCAAAAAGTCTGCTATCAGGTATTTCATTCTTACATTGGACGTGCGAGTAAACTCTTGTCATTTTGACTGTTCCGACGTGGCTCCACAATGAATCTTTTTTCATCAGTGTAAAAAGCTTTTGAAAGTTTATCACATGTTACTCGCCGTAAGATTTGTTTTGATCTTTGAATTCGTTTCTGTTCATCAGTTTGAGTAATCTTTTGCCCGCGCACTCTTTTGAAAGGTTTTAGTTGAAGACCTTGTTTAATTATGCGTCTCGCACTAATTTCTGATAATTGTAACTCTTTTGATACGCGAGCTGGTGTCATATGGGTTCCTGGCTGGTTTTCCTGACTTAATATACGTTCTTGGACGTCGTCACTATTGTCTTGTACGCGAACAGTTTATAATCACCCATTTCCCTCTCTTCTTTTGATATAGTCTCGTCAATTTTCTTTAAAAGCTTTCCCAAAAAACCTCCAAGAGTCCATCCTTTGTTGGGGAATTCGGAGAGTAGTTTCGTTCGTCCATATCCCTTTTCTAGTCTGTAATGCTTAATTTTAAACTTATCTTCCTCTGAAAGTGATATATTCACTATATTTTATAACCCTGCAAAAAAAATCGTATATTAGAATTTACAAAAGTGAAAATGGAAATAAAGGATTCTTGATTTAGTTTGTCGAGCATCAGTTGTAGTATTATTAGAGAAATATTTAATAAATCGTTATTTTTTATAGCTTCGAACTGAAATTTGGTTTACAGGTAGATGTTTTATGTATCTTTTACGTGTATAAGTTTCATAATGATTGTTTGAAAAATGTTCATTCCATGGATGTTTTTAGAGTGAACCCTTTTTTTTGGCAGACAGTATATATATATATATATATATATATATATATATATATATATAATATTGGCCTCTTTTTCCTTGGATGAATGTATTAGAATTCTTTTGGCTATTTCATATTTTCAACAGTATCTTTCTTGGATACTGAAATACTGAGATATAAAATAAAATAAAAAAGTAATCCACTACCAAGTAGCTGAAAGTGCCAGGTCTTGGTTAACGCTCAAAGTTGGTATAATGGGTGAAAAGCATTGTACTAGTATTTTTCATCCAGAGACAAGATTCTTTGACAGAATGTTACTCTCGGTGCCATATCCGAAAAGGTAAATTGCAAATTGAACGTAATGCCAGACAACTAGGACTGACGCGGCTGATAAGCAGTCGTACATCGTCAGTCACCAGTGACTGGCATGGCCTAAATATTTCAATCACTTTCAGTCACCCCTGGATGACATGGCAATGAATGTGTTAATAGTATTTGCATTTTTTCATTTTATTTTTCTCCTGTACTTCTGATATTTTCCTTCTAGATAGTTTTGCACTTCCTTCTAGTACATTTTCCTCATTTTTATTTACCTAATTTACTTTATTATTACCGGCGTTCTCGTTCATTTTGTGGTGCACTATTTTTAAGTTTGATGTATTCCTTTCCTAATCTAAATTTTTGTATGTCCTCACTTCTTTTTCAGCGATGTACAGTTCAATTTGTACTACTTTTTTTTACTCTTCTTCATACGCTTGACCCCAACGTATACCATACGTCGATTTTGTTATCCGATTTGTTTACAACCTTCCTGTCATTTCTTCCTAGTTGATGTATTCTCACTGTTTAAATTAAGCAGTGCAGACCGGTTAAGTATTTCAGAGCGGTTAAGCATTCCAGTATGCATTTGAAAGTAATTAAACATTTCAAAATGCATTTCAGACCTGTAGTTGCGTCAATTTCATGTTTACAAATGCGGATATATGTGATTACGTATTCCTTTAGGCCCAATGTATTTTTGGTTATCTTTCTGATTGCAAAGCAGTTTCCACGTTTATCGATGTCCTTTCCCCTCGAAATCAGAGTCGTATCTTGGTTTATGAATGTTTTCCTTTCTTAGCTTTTGTTTACATTATGAAGAGGACCAAGATGACACTTTTCTTTAGTTTGAAGCACTCTACAGTTGTGATGCTTTTATTATTTACATTATAATTATAGTTTTATTTAATAATTAATTTATTATCATGCGCGCACTGACATTTTGTAGACACTGTGATACGCACTATATAAAATTGAGTGCCGAGCATATATATATATATATATATATATATATATATATATATATATATATATATATATATATATATATATATATATATATATATATATATATATATATATATATATATATATATATATATATATACATATATATACGGTATAGTCTATAGTCGTAGTCAAATATTTAGAATCAAAGTTTTAAAAATTACATTTTACTGTAGAATTAATATTTGCACCACTGACTACTTTGATCCTGTTTGAAATAGACATGATAAAGTTAAGACACAATTCCAGGGCCATTTTGGACTATGAAACTATTAGAAAATGTCTATCAGAACCTAAATAGCAAAAATCACACTGCTTTGGTCTTTTTCGACTTGTCAAAAATATGTGATACACTTTCACATGAAATCTTATTGAATGAACTTCACATTTACGGAATAAGAGAAAATATCTTCGATTGGTTCAAATCGTACATGACAAATCGCCATCAGTACATCAGAAGATAATTTATTCGATAAAGGGATGCTAACTAGTGGGGTTCCGCAAGAATTTATTCTTGGGCCCTTACTATTTCTAATTCACGTCAACGATTTTCATCTCTCAACCACATTGGTCCGCGCGTGTTAATGCATACAACAGGATGACGGACATTTACGAAGTATTATTTTCAAGATCTAAGTCTCCAAAACACAAAGATTAGTATTATGTAATAAATCTCCTGAGAGTGTAGTCTAGTATGGTATGAAAATAATCTAATTTCTTTTCACATTGTCCATTCAACATTACTTTCAAATGTGTCATGTATTTATTGGACATCCTGTATAACAAATTTGCATTTAAACGTTCAAAATATAAGGCATTATGGCCTAGTCCGTAAGTTCTCCTTAGCTTTATATGTCTATTATAAAAAATTATAAAGTTCTTGTAATCATACTTATTTATTATACAGGGTGTCCCATAAGTCCGGCATCATAGGAAAAATGATAAAAAAAGGCAAAACAAAAGCTTTTATTTACAGAACGTGCTCAATATGTCCACCATTGTTTTCAATACACAAATTCAGACGTGATACCCAGTCAGCAAGCACACGGTGAATGATGTCAGGAGTAATGGTGTTACATACCCCAATAATGCGCTGCCGCAAATGTTCAACACTCCTAATTTTCTCTGCGTATACCAGCGCTTTCAAGTGGCCCCAGATATAAAAATCTAGTGGCGTGAGATCCGGGCTTCTAGCTGGCCATTCCACAGGTCCTCGACGTCCAATCCAATGACCAGGGAATTGTTGGTACAGGTATTCCCTTACTTGGGTGCTGTAATGTGCAGGAGCGCCGTCTTGCTGGAACCATGTTGGGAAATTTCCTTCTTCGTTCAAGACACTGGGAAATGCTTCTTCCTTGAGCGTACGTAGATAGGTGCCTCCAGTGACATGTTCATCGAAAAAGAGGGTGCCTATGATGCGATCCTTCCAAATGCCACACCATACCATCACCCGAGATGCACCTTGTTCCTTTGAAGAGGTATACCAGTGAGGGTTGTTTTGAGACCAGAGCGGGTGTTCTGTTGATTTACCTCACCATTTCCATAAAAAACAGCCTCGTCACTGAACAGAATGGTGGACGGGAAATTGGCATCCCGAGCATAAATTATGGTTTGTAGAAATAGAAAAATATGAATTTCTCCTATGATGCCGGACTTATGGGACACCCTGTATATTATGATATATAATAATTACATCTTACAAGTAGATTTGGACCTGAAAAGCGTGCATACTTGCTAAAGGCAGTTTCAACTGTATAGAGCATCTATATTTAGTAATGAAATTATACCCACCTATGTAAACTCTATATATATATATTTGTAAATTATATATATATATTTGTAAATAAATAAATAAAAAATAAATAAATAAATAAATGAAACGAACAGACAATTAGAATATGTGTATAAATAGATATGTGTTAATAAACTTTTACTGAACCTGACAAAGATATCTTATATGAGTATTACCATAAAACATATAAATACAAACTATCACATAAAAATTTGAAAGGATGAATGAAGTTAATGTGCTCAGCATTAATTTAGACGGAAAACTAAGTTTCAAAAGTCACGTGCAAAATATCAAATCCAAAATATCAAAATTTCTATTCATATTATTTAAACTAAGAAAAATTCTTCCTCAAAACGTACTCCTTATCCTGCATGATTCCTTCATCCATCTATATTTATTACGTTGCATTACAACATGGGGTACCTCAAGAAATATATAAAACGTCCTTTGGGGGTCATTCATAAAACATGTTTGCGAACATTCTCAAATAATGGCAACGGGCAAAGTCACACTTCCCCAATGTTTAAAGAGTTAAATATTTAAAACTAAATAACTTATACAAATTCACTGTTGCTGTCAATATGTTAAAAGTTATTAATAAATATCAAAATACGTCACCCATTCAAAGCGTAATCACCTCCCATCAAATTCATCATCATTATAACTTTAGACTCCCCCCCCAAGAGATTTTATACACAAACCAAGTTATACAATAGAAACTGCAGGAAACGCATTCTCTTTCAAAGGAGCAGATGTGTGGAATGCAATTCTCATAAATATCAGACAGACTTCATCATTTCTCAAATCACTAAAGAAGTACTTCATTAGCTCCCACTGATCTATAAATAAGTTCACTACTGCCGTTGTTACCATAGTAATTAAGTTCCCATTTTATAATTAACTATCTAAATTAAGATAATTTCATTAACCACTTTTAATTTCATAATCGTAATTTTTTTTCATTAACCATCATTTATCTTCTACTAAATATACAACTGATCACTTTATTTAATATTTTGTAAAATAATCAAACACTACTTTTAGAAATTTTTACCTTTCGCTTATTATTATTATTATTATTATTATTATTATTATTATTATTATTATTATTATTACTTGCTATTTTTACTTCTTTTATGTAATAAATAAATTGAATCCCATTAATTTTGCCTAAAAAGCTTCCATGCTTCCAACGGCATATTCAGATTAGAATACTGTGACTATATTTATATCATATCAGATATCTAATTTGTACAGAAAAATATTGACAAATATTTTAAAACTTTTTGTAACTTATATTCTTTTTCTGGAAAAAGGGTTTTGTTTGTTTTTATAGCAGAACAATGATATTTATGGGATTCTGGCTTCTTTTCAAAGAGTTTCCTAAACCATTGTTTCATAATTTTATCTGTGTAGTAAGGTGCACTATCTTGGTGGAACCAAGAATATCCGCTCTCTTGTATTGTTCTCAGAGCATATTATTCGAAGATGTTTAAGTAGACAAGGGAATTCATGGTTGTATCTTTTTGTACAAAACCAGAGTTCTCCTGTGCTCTATAAGTCAAAACACCCCAAACCACGACCTCTAGAGAGTATTTCATCGCGGAAGTACAACATTTAGAACAATAATTAACTGGGAAGCTTCCTGAAGTACAGATATCCTGGTCAAATTGTATAATCTGGCTTTCGTCACTAAACAAAACTTTATTCCATTGTCGAGCGGTCCAATTGGCATATTTCTTTGCAAAGAGGAGACGCTTCTTCTTTGGCTTTTTATTTGCGAGGTTTTTTTTTCCGCTTAAATTACTCTTATTCTGAATCCTTCATCGAATTATTCTTCTAACCAGTGACTGAAGTAGGGAGTAGTGCATCTGGGCTGTGATGATGAAAGAGTTGAAATTTCCTTTTTATTGCTTATTACATAATCAGTGCGTTGGGCCGTTATTCGTGGCCTACTGAACCTTTTTTATTCCGGTTTGTACTCCATCTTCGAAACTGCTACTTTCGGTCTTGCCCATTGTGTTTTAGTAAGTATTATTATATAGAACTGCAATAACCGTACGTAGAATGATTTAATATGTCCTCCTGAAAAAGCACATGATTAAACGATATTACGCTCAAAAGATGTACTTGAGCACTTGAAAGAAATTTTAGTTTCCCGGATGGTGTAGTGATAAGAGATGTGCTCCATGCGACACAGTAACGAAACTTCCTCTGTTTTTTTTGTACATTTAACTTTTCTCTCTCTCTCTCTCTCTCTCTCTCTCTCTCTCTCCTCTCTATATATATATATATATATATATATATATATATATATATATATATATATATATATATATATACAGGGTGTCCCATAAGACCGGCATCATAGGAAAAATTCATTTTTTTTCTATTTCTACAAACCATAATTCATATTTTTCTTATGCTCCGGATGCCAATTTTCCGTCCACCATTCTGTTCAGTGACGAGGCTGTTTTTTATGGAAATGGTGAGGTAAATCGACAGAACATCCGCTACTGGTCTCAAAACAACCCTCACTGGTATACTGGAGGCACCTACCTACGTATGCTCAAGGAAGAAGCATTTCCCAGTGTCTTGAACGAAGAAGGAAATTTCCCAACATGGTTCCAGCAAGACGGCGCTCCTGCACATTACAGCACCCAAGTAAGGGAATACCTGTACCAACAATTCCCTGGTTATTGGATAGGACGTCGAGGGCCTGTGGAATGGCCAGCTAGAAGCCCGGATCTCACGCCACTAGATTTTTATCTCTGGGACCACTTGAAAGCGCTGGTATACGCAGAGAAAATTAGGAGTGTTGAACATTTGCGGCAGCGCATTATTGGGGCATGTAACACCATTACTCCTGACATCATTCACCGTGTGCTTGCTCACTGGGTATCACGTCTGAATTTGTGTATTGAAAACAATGGTGGACATATTGAGCACGTTCTGTAAATAAAAGCTTTTGTTTTGCCTTTTTTTATTATTTTTCCTATGATGCCGGACTTATGGGACACCCTGTATATAAGACTGCTAATGATGTGGTGATTCTTTATATCTCATGGCTTTCTCAGCCATACTTAGTCATTACTATATTCCAACAAAGTTTATGTCGGTATATATATATATATACTGTGTATATATATATATATATATATACACATATAGATCATGCCCCTCGTCAAAACTAAATATGAGGACGGTCTACAGTATATAGTGATAATTACAGACCTTTTGCGGTTTCCCTCCACTTCTCCAAACTACTTGAGAAACTTTTAATATGCCGACTAATGATTATTTTTATGTACAACTTCTAATCAGTTTGACTTTAAAAGATCTCACTCAACTACGTATTTATATAATGAAGAAAACTATTAAAAAACACTGATAATAATTTAATTATTTACGGTTGTTGGATGTAAGAAAGACATAATGATGGAGTAAATCAATTTATTTCATTTAAAAAATTAGAAGGCAGGAATGTTCCAGTGTATGTATTAAATATAGTGAAATTTTGATACACTCACCAAGCTTTTGCGGTTAGACGGGGCAATGTATTGCCCAAATATTTTGGTTCCTCATGCGGAGTGAGACAAGGCTTCTCGCTCTCTCTTCTGCTGTTTAATGGGTATGTGTTTAATTACTTCGCTTAATGAGAAAAAAGTGTATTTTTTGTATAGATAACATGATGATAAACAACTTAGTCTACGCCGATATGGTATTAAGAAGCCCTTTGGTTAAAAAGTAATGAGGAGATTGTTTAACCTTCTTATCAACATCTAAGGTTACGGGTTGCTACATAATCTGGTCACGGAGGATGGTTTCCCATCCAATTACTACCCAGACCCAATGTCGCTTAACTTCGCTGATCTCCGGGAAGCGGTGTTACGATACTGGCCACGACGTAGGCCGCCCTCTTTGCTTAAAAGTCATCCTAAAAGTCATCTTATAAAAATATACGACAGAAACGATATTAATTTTAATGTTACAAAAACTAAGATTATGCATTTTCATCCCCAAACCTCTAATCAGTCAGCAAATATTAGTTTCCAAATAAGAGATGAACCAATAGAGCAAGTACAAGAATTTAAATATTTGTGTCAAAGTATCACCAGTTCCTTGAGTGATAACTCACACATAAGAAAACAATATCGAAGTTTCTGTGCTAAAGCAGACATGATTATAAGGGACTCCAGATTATGTACAAGCGAAGCTAAAAATACTTTTTTTCGTACTTTCTGCACTAATATTTATGGGCAGCAACTTTGGGCTAATTATAAAAAAGGTTCTGGCAGAACCCTAAAGTTGCTTAATAACAGATCTTTTAGACTGCTGCATAAGTTACCTCCAAGATGCTCATCTTCGCAAATGTTCGCTAACCACAATGTCTCGAGCTTCCCGAGGTAACAAGACGTGCTCAGCATAGTCTAATGCAAAGAATTCAAAGCTCAACCAACCCAATTATCCAACCTATTCATCAACACTGTCACGTATCTTTTAAACTTTGGTCTTCATCGATATTGTTATTTTCTTTTGTAGTATGAAAGCTTTCCTCCAATAAAGTCTACCGTTAAAAGGTTAAATAGAAACTTCCCAGCAAGCAGTGGAACGTTTATAAAACATTTATAAAAGGTCAATAAAACGTTTATTAAACGTTTACTAAACGTCCTATATCATGCTCAGTTGTACTTAACTTTCTTATTTTAGACTTGAAAAGGTGTATAAGTTTTAAGACGAAACGTTGTCATTTTTTAAATTACTGTTTTATAGATATTATAATTTTACATATTTTCAAAAATCATGTTTTTATTTCGTTATTATTTCATCGTTTGCGCAGATTCGGTGTCCCAGTTTTCATTTTTCCTAAATAAAATCGGTAAAGAAAAGTGATACTTAAAGTTTCATTAAATTTAGGGAACAACATTAGTTTTCACTTCGAATATTTTAAAACAAATGGTTTAATTTTAATGATTAACCGATAAAAAGTTCAGTTTTCCTGAGAAGGGATACATTTTTTTATTTAAATTTGTAAGAGACTGTGTGTCACCTACAACTTAGCTGAGATGCTCTTGTTTTTTCGTATTTTCATTTACTTTTTTATAGGTTCGTCCGCCTTCATATTTAATTGGAGGAGACTTAAATTAGAAATCTGTCTTAATTGTGAATGAAGCAAATTCCTTCTTGTTTTAATTAATCAATATTTTTCTTTTCTTTATAGGAAAGATGTCATTAACATTTGCGCTAAAACCTCCGCTGACTCTAGTCAGAATCCACAAGATGGCGCCGATGTCTCTGTTGAACACAGAAGTAACTTCACCGGTTTGCGAATGGCTTTGAAAAACTGGCGTGGATGCGCTTCTCAAACCTCCCTCGACCCTTACAGGTCAGAAAGCGTTCAAAACACTTACTCCGAGTCACCGTACATCAACGGAGACTCCGCCAGCACTTTATACGCCGAAATTAACAACCCTACAGGCGTAGACGCTTCAACTGCAGCTGTTCATTACCCTTCTAACACGTATTCAGATGCCCCCGATCCTCTCGTCTCTTCATCGGGGTTAAATGTTATGTATAATAAAATGTCTAAAGGCCCATCGGCTAAAGATGGAACGTACGCGAATAGCGCTTATGTCCTTTCAGAAGTGTCGTCGGAGCCTAATGAAAGTTCCGGGGTTCGACCTCAACGCCGTCTTCTGCGTACTATTCTGATGTGTCAACGTCAGTAGAGATTCATTCAAGTAAGAAAAAGAAAAAGAAACGCAAGACTGACGATAGACTTAGTAATATTAGATTTGCCCAGTCAGTAAGATTAGGGAACTTTCCTCCATCTGGGGTTCCACCTCAACAAACTCATCACGTGATTCCAAATCAGGAAGCAGTGCCCCAGAAAATTCATCCTCCAACGCAACAGTTTCATAGTCAAAGCAGCTTAGAAGCTGATGTTCCAGGTGTAATTCACGGACAACCCGTAGTTTCAAATATCTCACCCAGTAACAATGTTCCAGGTTTGATTCACGGAAAACCCGCTATTCCAAGTGTCTCAATCCCAAATCCCAGGTTGTGCGTACATCCTGTGAATACCGAATGCTGTCAACCCCAATCAAATAAAGTTCAAACTGTCCCATTGTGTCCACACTTTCGTGGTGTTTATTCAGACGAATTGGACTTCAGGCCAAACGATGAGGAGCCTGTTCAAAGGCCTCTACCCCCACTACCGAGCAGACAAATACAAGGACCACAAAGGAGAGTCGTAGATGTAAACGTGCATTTGGAAAGAGGTCTTTCAGCTGTGCCTTCAGAATACATATAAATAACTTATTGTGTGATTTATGGGCATATTTCCTATCGCTGTGACACGATTGCTTTAAGGAAAGAACGCTTTTGCCTTTCATTTAAAGTGGCTTACATGATATTAAGATTTGTGAACTCATAAGGAAAATGCCTAATGTTAATGAAGTTAATTTATCAAGTAGTACAGGCATTGATTAAGTGAAATATATATGTGTGTGTGTGTGTGGTGTGTGTGTGTGTGTGTGTGTGTGTGTGTGTGTTGAATTTGTACAAAAAATTCAAACATGTAGTAACTCATTCATGGTATTCTTATCAGACAAAAGTTTATAATAATGCGATTAAAAATCAGCCATAGCGTGCCACAGTATATAATAAAAGTGCCTCGGGGTCCATTTCCCTGACTCGGGGGCAACTGATGTTAATTCTTTAAGTAGGTATCTAAGCTTCATAATGTTGCCTTATGTAAATAGGAAATGATTCCTACCAAAGTCATCGTCATCCCTCGAAAGATGACAATGATTTTGTGAGGGATTTTTCTGTGCGAATAAATATGCCTAAAAAATATAATGTTGCCTTTCTATATGTATATACAATCTCGGTTGCAGAAGTCCTATCTTCCTTCCGTGAATGACAGACAGAGATTGATTCAAAGATTTAAGTTCTCCAACGCTGACCAGTTACCCTGGAAACCAATGGAAGCGCTATTTTAAGAAATGAGTCTTATTGTTTTTAGGTTAAAAAGTATTTTCTGGTTATAAAAATAATATGCAGTGCTTCTTAAAATATGCTCCCAAATAAATGTTTGTCTTCAAAACGCATATTTTCGTTTCCATGGAAACGGCAGCGTTGGAGATCTTAAATCAAAGAAATTGTTATTTCTCTGTCATTGATTCACGAGAAAAGGGCAGGACTTCAACCGAGTATACATATATATAAAATGTAAAGTGCTAAAGTGGAATAGTGAAATAAGTGCATCATATTCATTTCATAATGAAATAGGAAAATTTTATCCCATTATAAGAACATAGTGGGATAAAATTCTCATAAAACAAATGCTCTTTACAATTTTCATTTTAGAGGTAACAGATATTCAGATCTTATGCCTGAAACTTTATTTTACCGTTGTGTGAATATCAAAATACGTTTAATTCCTCCATATATATATATATATATATATATATATATATATATATATATATATATACAGCGTGTCCCAAAGAAATGTATACCCACTTTGTTCGATAATACCAGCTATGAGGATAATAAATATATTACGTTTTATATGTTTTTTAATAAAGAATTGTCCCCTGAATCTAAATATGTAATTATTTTTATTAAAAATTGAAAAACAAAAAAGTTACAGATGTTTAAATTATAATTATTATTTTCGAGACTTTATGTGCGATATTTTCTAATATTTTAACCGACTGTTTTGAGATACTTATGTTTAGTGTTGATATTGAAGCATAATTGTTGTAATTATTAGTTAATTCAAAAAATTTACAAATTCCATGGTTAAATGATACTTTATCTAAGATGTTCGACGTCTTCCAGAACGTTGTTTTTGTAAGTTTTGCACAGTGCCGTCGGTTTCAAACTTATCTCGTATACGTGCAATTGTAATCCGCGTTGGTGGTTCCGTTTCAAATTCCCGTCTCCATTGTCTTTGGACTTCTTTTATGTTTTCTGATTTCAAGTACCACTTTAATACAAACTTACGTTGGTCGAATGTTAGTCTTAAGTTGGCCATTTTTAAGGGCAATTCTCATTTACAGTAGAAAAGAACAAACGTCGCAGAGTTATAAGATGTTAGATAAGGTTAGAGCAAAACTGTAGTCTTGCCTATTAGAACTCAACGAAATGGCTAGTCTAAGCTAGGCACTAAACATAAGTATCTCAAAACAGTCGGTTAAAAGGCAGGCCAGACCATAAAAAAAAATATTAGAAAATATCGCACATGAAGTCTCGAAA
>JAJOZX010002731.1:420000-427500 GCA_023014485.1 Bathynomus jamesi
CATATTATCTTAAGGCAAATATGGACAATAAATCGAGTCTGACAATAAATCTCATTAATATGGATGTTAACCGTGCAGACAAATTGGATTAAATTATTGGAGCGTTAATTGGAAGGTTAAATTAACAAATCATTAATCATCATTATGGGATTAATCCTTATACACGTTTTCCCTCGTAAATTTAAAAGTATATATACACATGTATTATTATAATAATAATAATAATAATATATAATAATAATGATTGTCGTATTTAGTGTATTACAAGCAGTAAATAAGGACTTATTTCTATCTTGTTTTTCAGTATTATAATTTTCCACATTCTGAATAAAATATTTTCATAACTATATATAACTATATCTATCTATCTATCTATCTATCTATATATATAATATATATATATATATAGAGAGAGAGAGAGAGAGAGAGAGAGAGAGAGAGAGAGACAGAATTATTGAATTAAGAGTTACTTAAAGGAAGTGAAGTAGCTAACTGAATCATCATCTAAGTTTCCTGTTTCAACGGAGTTGTTTTCAGACCTATACACATTTCGTCCACCCTCTAATAACTTAACTAAACCTAACTAAACCAAACCCAACTTAATCTTAACTAAGTTTAACATAACCTACGCAAACGTAACTTAATCTAACCTTCCCCACCCCAGAATAAAAGAAGAGTCAACGAAACATCAAATGCAAAATACAAAACTAATTGAAATGATGAGAGAGGATTTATTTCCTGATTCAAACCTATTATTATTTTAATGTTCTCTTTATTCTTTAATTCTTTGTATTAAAGTTTCTTCAATTTTTATCTTTACATTATATTTTTTACATTTAAATAAATATTCGTAACCCTGTAATCTTTTAACTTTCATCAATATATATATATATATATATATATATATATATATATATATATGTTACATGTCAATCTGTGAACCAGTCATTTCGCGTGTAATACTTGTGACCCTTAAATATAGGTAATACACATTACTAACCTAACCTAACCAACCTAATCTAACTTAATTTAACCTAACCTTCACGAAGTCATTAATCGCTTAAACGAATTACGCAAAATTCCTAAAATTTTTAGGCATTACGTGAAATGACTGGTTTCACAGATTGGCTGTGACACACACGCGCACACACACACACACACACACACACACACACACACACACACACACTTCCCCTTATTTTCTCCTAATATCCTTCTTATCAATACCTTCACAATTTTCCTACACGTTCATAAGTCTTTTATATCTACCTTTTTCGGTTTTATTGTCTTTACACTTCTCTTGTTTATAATATCTTTACAAATCGCTACACAAATACCTCTCTATCTCTTTTACTATATATATCCTCTCTCCCTCTCTTTATATATATTAAGTCTATATCTTTTTTATCTTTAAAAGTATGTAATAGCCTATAACTTTTCCTATTTCTCTCTGATTATCTCCGAAACAAAGAAATTTTAAATCAATTTGCATTCCACCTTTTGGAAATAAATGTCTCACACGACTTTCGGATCGAGGTTTAGCCTTAAAAACAATTTTTTAATTGTATATTTATTTTTTTCTTCGCCGTAAAGATTAAAAATGAAAAAACGATAATTATCAAAGTTATCTTTATTTGTTTATTGATTACAAATGAATTGAATAAATAATGAAACGTTTAAAATAGAAAAGCGGATTTTGTGAAATGAAATATTTTGTTATGAAACGTTTCAATATTCACTCGTAAACGACTGAAAAAAAGGGAATTCTCTTCAAAGCTACAAAGAACGCTTTATTTAATGCAGAATTCGACTTCCTTAATAATCATTTCCGGTTGGTTATAAGGAAAGAACTGAAAATAGATGTTGAAGAGTGTAAATGGAAAGAGATAACGATGCAACAAAAAATTGTTGCAGACCCATCTCAAAAGTAGGTGGATTTAGTTGTTTGAGGGCTGGAGAATGTTCTTTTAAAAATACCGAGGAGCTACAATAATCCTAATTTTAATAAATTAAAGTGTATATATATATATATATATATATATATATATTATATCGGGTCGGCAAAAAAAAAGGGAGACCTTTTAAATCCTTCATATCTCGGCAAATACGATACATAGAACCATAAAATTTTAGTATGTTAGTACTAGGTAATTTTATGGATTGTTTGCTATATTTTAGCATTTTAGCTGAGAAATTGGATTTATGGCGAATATTCCAGAAAAATCTTGCTAATCATAGGTTCAAGTTGATAATTAAAGCGATTTTAATTAATGTAGGCCAACTGCAGGAGGTTTGGACAAGCTTCTCAAGAAAATCGATAAAACAGGAAATATCAAAAAAATACCAGATAGCGGTATTAAATTTGACCACCAAACAGTCCTGATTTAAATTCTGTCGATTACGGGCTTTGGGAAAATTTGTCACAGAGAATTTATCCGGTCAGAGTAAGAAATGTCGCTCATTTACGACAGCTTCTTCTGGAAAAATGGGATGAGCTACCACAAGAACAAATCAATAAAGCCATAGATCAGTTCCGTCCTAGACTGAAAAGAAAAGGTTGTAGAAGTTCGTAGTAAACATATCGAGCAGTTTTTTTAACATCAAGGTAGCACCATATGTGAGTACTTTGTAACTTTTATCTGCACATACAATGCAGTAGTAGTGTAAATGGAGAATTTCCAGTGGCATAAAGAAATGTTCAATAAATCCGTAATTTTCATTAGTTTTCTTTGAAATCCGCTCACCGTATAGGAAATTTACTTAGTTGTGGGGTGTGAAAAAAATATTGAAATCTGACCATAACTTTGGATTTTACAGCCAAAGTTCGAGGTCTCCCTTTTTTTTTTGCCGACCCGATATATATATATATATATATATATATATATTATATATATATATATTCAACATGTATCATCGACATACCAACCTAATTTATATATACAGCACAGTATATCTCGATTTTTGCAGTCAACTGTACACCAGCACACAGAATATTCTAGAGCTTTATTTTCAGGATGGTAAAGAGTAAGTAAATTATCGTTTTACTTTTAAGCAATTATTCTTGAAGGAAATGTAATGATTATTACGTCACCATTTGGCTCATTACATGACAAATATGTAAATTCGTTTCTATGATTTTTTTTTCTTCTCTCTCTCTCTCTCTCTCTCTCTCTCTCTCTCTCTCTCTATATATATATATATATATATATATATATATATATATATATACAGGGTGTCCCATAAGTCCGGCATCATAGGAAAAATAATAAAAAAAGGCAAAACAAAAGCTTTTATTTACAGAACGTGCTCAATATGTCCACCATTATTTTCAATACACAAATTCAGACGTGATACCCAATCAGCAAGCACACGGTGAATGATGTCAGGAGTAATGGTGTTACATGCCCCAATAATGCGCTGCCGCAAATGTTCAACACTCCTAATTTTCTCTGCGTATACCAGCGCTTTCAAGTGACCCCAGAGATAAAAATCTAGTGGCGTGAGATCCGGGCTTCTAGCTGGCCATTCCACAGGCCCTCGACGTCCTATCCAATGACCAGGGAATTGTTGGTACGGGTATTCCCTTACTTGGGTGCTGTAATGTGCAGGAGCGCCGTCTTGCTGGATACATGTTGGGAAATTTCCTTCTTCGTTCAAGACACTGGGAAATGCTTCTTCCTTGAGCATACGTAGGTAGGTGCCTCCAGTGACATGTTCATCGAAAAAGAGGGGGCCTATGATGCGATCCTTCCAAATGCCACCCATACCATCACCCGAGATGCACCTTGTTCCTTTGAAGAGGTATACTAGTGAGGGTTGTTTTGAGACCAGTAGCGGGTGTTCTGTCGATTTACTTCACCATTTCCATAAAAAACAGCCTCGTCACTGAACAGAATGGTGGACGGAAACTGGCATCCCGAGCATATGAAAAATATGAATTATGGTTTGTAGAAATAGAAAAATATGAATTTCTCCTATGATGCCGGACTTATGGGACACCCTGTATATATATATATATATATATATATATATATATATATATATATATACGGTGGCGCAAAAGTCGCGCATCATAGGAATTTTCAGTGTTGATTATAATATTACTTACACAATTTAAATTCTGTACCGAGTCATCGATTTGTAGTACCTGGTATTCCATGCATTAAAGTCAAGCTCACCCTCTCGTCTATTGTTAATTTCGCAGCAATCCCCTATCTGAAAGAAAAAAAATGATATATTATAGTCAACACTGAAAATTCCTATGATGCGCGACTTTTGCGCCAACCTGTCCCTGTATATAAGGTAACAGGAAGTACTCAGTACAATCGAATGCGAAGAATTAAAAATTCAGACAATCTAATTGTCCAAGCATGCTTGGCCTGCCTTATGTCTTCCAGACATTCCAGAGGTCCAGACTTCTTGGTATGAAAGTGTCTGTCTATAGCTCCACTTCGCTCCTGCATTAGTTAGCCATTCCATTCCACGTACTTTTTATTTTTATGAAACTGTTATTATTAATTCTATTATTTCTCGTTTCTTTACGTGTATTATTGTTATTTCTTTATTACGTCCCTCATTTTTTTGTTTTTATTTTTTAAATTTAGTATTTAATTAATTAACTGTATCGTTGATTACCTTCATGGATACTGTACCACCTTTTCATTTTATGAGATCTGTCTGTCCCGCCAGTGAACATCATTATCATTGTCACTATCATTATCATTATTATCATTACTATATATATATATATACAGGGTGTCTCAAAAGTCACTGTGCACTTTTACATATATAGGTGCACAAGGTCTTTTGAGACACCCTGTATATATATATATGTTGGTACTGTCCTTAAGTGTAGTTTTTGGTTTTTATTTCAATTTTTTTCTTTTTGTAGTTTTAGTCGTGCTTATTTTTATTATTACATGGTTCAATATGTGTCTTATTTTTTTTTATTTCTCCTTTAGTCACAATTTTTAGTTTTTTAAATTTATTATTGTTCAATTTAGTTTATCGTTTATCACCTGCAAGGATGTTGTACTCTGTTATCGGATTTATATCTTGCCAATAAAGCTCATTATTATCATTATCATTTTATATATATATAATATATATATTACTTTCTGTTACTTTGTGTTACTTTGTGTTACTTTGTGTGAGTTCGAACGACGGTTCAGGATCGGCTTGCGGTCGACCCCTCTGCAGCATCCCGCCTCATTTTCGGCATTTGGCGAAGGAGGGAGGGAAGGAGGGAATATATATATTATATATATATATATATATGGGATGAATTTCACAATTAAACACGTGAAATGAATGAATGATGCAAACCCACAAGGAAAAAGAAAAATAATTCCAAGACCTTTCGTGTATTCAGAAGTACACCTCGTCATAGAATTACGAGGTGTACTTCTGAATACACGAAAGGACTTGGAGTAATTTTTCTTTTTCCATGTAGATTTTGCATATATATATATATATACACACAAGTATATATATAATAAATGAACGTAGGGTGGCGGTTGACAATGAACAATTAAAGCTGCGGTTAAAACGGAGCAGAGTTGTAAATGAAAGATAAAATAGTTGTTTTGTTTGTTTTTGCTGTCAGTTCATTAAAGGGTACCGGTGTGTTCCAGCAGATAAAAAGCACTGTATATATATTATATATATATATATATATAATATATATATATATATATATATATATATATATATATTGCTGGCCAAAAGTCTTGCGTCTTGAGCCTCCTATTTACGTGGTCCTTCCTTTTGACAGGAAACAAACTGTGGATTATCCATTTTCGGAAGGATTGAGGTTGTACTCATTTTTGTGAATTTGCTTTTCCAGTCCTACATTCATAATAGAGTGAAATGTGGTAATGAAGCCAATGTTGAATTTGAAAGTATGGACAATGGCACTTGGTACGTACAGTAATTTCATGCATGCTGCTTTAACCATAATAACAATAAACATCGCTGAAATGTAAGAATCCCCATTGTCTTATTGGTAAAATTCTAAGTTTCTAGGAAAGTTGCAAGTTAAAAATCCAAAAATTTGACGAACTCACCGACTTTAAATTATACGAGTATTTCAGTATGAACAAACTGATAGTCAAAGTGGAATTGCTCGGAAAAATGTTTTTCCTGGGCGTGCAGTTCAAAACATTATTAACAAAATTTTAAAAATTGGTTCAGTAGCAGAAAGGAGATAAGATCGACCCAAAAATCTTTCTGAACAAGGCGAATGGTACCTAAAGATTACTAGCCAGGAATTAATACAAGAACTAACACAATTATCACCGGTACGGTACATTATTCCACTGTAAGACCCTTATTGCGAGAAAAGGGGTTTAATAAATCGAGTGACTATAAAGAAGCTTTTCGTACATAAAAATTTATGTACGAAAGTAAGGTCAAGAAATTGGAATATATCTATTCACATAAAGAATGAACTCAAAAGCAAAGGAAAGATGTCCTTTGCATTCATGAGTATAAATTTTATATCCTTCGGTTAAAAAGAAAGTAGTGTATCAGGAGATGTGGATGAGAAGGCGGTTACGATATGTCCTTAAAAACAATTATGAGTCAAAGCGTGAGGTGTGTCGTTCCGATGTGAGATTGCATCTCCGTAACTCAAGTGGAAAATCTGGTGAGAATCAATGGAAAAATAAACGCAGTAAGGTGCAAACAGATACTAATGTATCATGTTATTCTTTCTGAAAGACGACTGATAAGGTATACAGGGTTTATTTTTCTAAATGAAAAGGATCCTAAACATAAGACCAACGCGGTCAAACTGTACGTGCAACACAAAAAGGAAACCAGAGTGCCGAACATTGTAGAGTGACCTCAGCAAAGTCCTGACCTCACCATTACTGAGGCAATGTGGGAGTATTTGAAGAGAGAAAAAGTGAAAGACACCAACATCTACAGACCACCTTTTGGAAGTAAGCTACTTCTTCATGCCTGGAATAATATTTTAGAGGATGTTTTACGAAATTCACAGGAGAATCTTTCATGACGCATTCAAGCGACCTTGAATAAAAAGGTCACACGAAATATAAAGTAATACAGTTTGATAATTTTGTTTATTATTGTATGAAAAATATATTTCTCTATCTTTAAAGCGTTATTTAACCCTATAAACTCCGAAAACCCATCAATTTCACCAAAATCAAGAACCTTAAATGGCTCAAAACTTTTATACAATACTACGGTAAAACCTGTATAACTCGGCCGCTGGGTAAGCCGGAATCCTCTATGAGCCGGAAAAAATCTCCAAAGGAAAACCTGTCTTACTCGGAATTTGTCCGAGTTGTACGAGTAAAGTCCGAGGTGACCACGTGGTACATTCCTATACTTGTTAGCAACACGGCAAACGAACGTTATCACGTGATACCCTCACAAGCTACCATTTGTTTATCCGCTTATATATAAGTTTTTTCTTTCACAAACATTGTTTTAGTACACTTTATTGATTTATACATTTTAAAATAGGGTTTT
>JAJOZX010002731.1:432500-440000 GCA_023014485.1 Bathynomus jamesi
AATAAAATGTTAAGTATGTTACATATTTTAAATATTTAGTAACTAAATATTTAAAATATGTAACATACTTAACATTTTATTAAAAATTTAAATAAAAACTTATCAATCGTAGTCAGTCAGTGGCGGGCACACGCAAAAGGGTCGGCGGGCACCATGGTGCTCGCGGGCACAGGGTTGGGGACCCCTGGTCTAGACTATGGACTTGTTGGTATGAAAGTATTTGTCTATCTATACCTTCATTTAACACCAACATTGGCATCTTTTCATGACATGTACTTTTTTTTTGTTTTTTTATTAGCTTTTATATTATTTGATTCATTACGTGTCTTATTTCCTGTTTCCTTTTTAACCCTAATTTTTAAGTTTTTAAGTTTTTAATGTTTAATTAGTCGTATTGTTTACTACTTTTATGGATACTGTTCCCTTTTTTATGGGATTTATCTCCTGTTAATAAAGATTATCATTATCATTACAATTATTATTATTATTATTATTTTTTTTTTTTATTTTTTTTTTTTTTAAGTTAAACCTCTTTTTTTTTCTACGAAATACTTTATCGTTCTTTATGTCCACCTCTATTATATATCTTTTATATCGCTTATATGCTGTATAAGTTGATATAAATAGCGAATACACAAACTTTATAATAAAAATGCATTTTATAACTGTTGACTTATAAGGAACTTCATAAATTCTGGGTTTTATTAAGGCTATAATATAAATTAAAATATACCTTCCATCGAAGTCATGAAACTTATATTATATAAACGATGTGTTATGGCCGAACGCTTTCACTTTTTGGTGAAATAGGAACCCGTGTCATTAGCTAATAATAAGTTAACCGTAGAAAGCCACTGTGGCCTATTATGATAAAACTATATTTCTTTTCCTGGAAATGCTGTCGTTTCTTTCGTGCTCAGCTTAATTTTTCTTATTGGTTAGTGACAATAAATTGTTTAATTCAACCTATAAATGTACGAGTAATTTTCATTATGGGGTTACGTACACCCAACACTAGTCGTTATGTGTGCGGTTCCACATTGGTCTTCTAAGGTTAATTAATTAGAATGTTAAGGGAATTTTTGCTAGTTACGTGTATGTACACCTTCGAACATTCGGTATTATTCTCCTATTAATAAGTTTAATTTAGGGGTATTAAAATTCCTTTTTTGAAGTAATAAAATGCATTCAAGATCAGAAACAGTTACGAACGTATTTCCCCCGAAAAAATGTCGTTGAAATCCGTAAAGGACTGTGTGTAGTAAATTCTGGTGTCGAAATCAAAGCAGGTAGGCGGTACTTTCCCTCAGGGTGTTAGATCGAAGTTCTATCCTGCTCCATGTCCATGGGGTCTGTCTCAGGACGCAGAGAGGAGCAGAGAGCCATTCTAACCGGTCCAAAGTGTTCCTGCTTTCCGGGAAAGGCTGGCTACGTCGTAACATCATGGGTGACCTTCCTCCGCGTTTAAATGATGTAGCGACTCTAAAATGGTTCAGATTCCCCGTAAAGCTGTAAGTCCCCTCCGCCACATCACCTTTGAAGTTACGAAGAAAGTTAAAGAACCCAAAACATCATTATACTTATTATTATTATTATTATATTATTATTATTATTATTATTATTATTCCGAGAGAGGCGCTGCGAGTCGTTAATCGTAAGACAGACACAAGCAGTGAGAGAACATTCGCGCGCCCCGCGTCGAAAACGAAAGACAAAGTGTCCATCCGTTATCGACGTGTAAAACGACCATGGAGCAATTGCTCTGCGGCAGCGACGAACGCCGAACCAAAATGGCAACAACCTCGGAAAGGAACTTTAGTGCCGGAGACACGGTTTGGAGACAACACAACTTGGACAGCATGCGGCGCCGCGTTCGATTTTGGCTACAAAACAACGAGTATCAGTTGCAGCTTCTTCCGTGATACAGATGGGTCATGCTTGGTTGGAGTTTTGTTGAAAGAAAATTTAACCGTGAGAAGCATATTGTACAGAACGTTATGGGATGCTTAATGGGTTTAGCGACTGAAACAAAAGGAAATTATGGCCCAAACCAAAGTCAGTGCAAAATCACTGTGGCACTCATCGGTTAAGTTAGATGAAATTAGGTTAAAAGAGTGCCAAGGATTTTTAACTGGCTATAATTTTGGGGTATCTACACACACACACACACACACACACACACACACACACACACACACACATATATATATATATATATATATATATATATATATATATATATATATATATATATATCACTGACCACCAAACTAATCAAAATACATGTAATTAAATATTCTTATTTTAATTACTGAAAGTAATTACAGGACTATTTCCACACCGGAAATAATAATGTCCTAAGTTCGAACACGATGTAATTATGAACTTAATAAAAATAAAAGTAGATTTTTATAAAAATAGTAATTATTACTTTGTAATTTTCTCTTTTAAATGCTGATAAGAAGCGATTAAAGATAAAACTGGAAATTTTTAGTATTAAAACCATCTTTGAAGGGACCTTTATAGCCTAATTATAAAAAATAACTTATTTATATTTATATTTATTAAACGCATTTTAAAGAATGTTTGATACATTTATATACCTCATACGCAGTCTCCTCTCTCTCTCTCTCTCTCTCTCTCTCTCTCTCTCTCTCTCTCTCTCTCTCTCTCTCTCACACACACACACACACACACACATATATATATATATATATAAATTCAAAGGCGGTTCTTGGACTGGTGCATTGGGTAGGTAGAATATTATATAGGCTATATTATATATATATATATATATTATATATATATATATATATATATATATATATATATATATATATATATATAGTCGCGCAAACACCCCCTCCCATCCCCTTGTGACGTCATACACCATTCGCCTACCAATCTTCTTCCTTTAACCCCACTCCCAAATGGTAGTTTCTCATATTTCTTCATACTGGATGGTTTGATAATGAGCGTAAGCGTGCAAAATGTATTGTTTAGTAGGAAAGTCCGCGCGCTGACTATATGTACATTTACTCCGTATTAAAAATGGCATATATCAAATCCGCCACACTAGTTGAATTTATATTATACATTCAAGGTAAGCAGGACGTTTTAGGTTGTAATAACTAATATGAAAAAAAGAAATCGTATGATATTGGATTAAGAGGGCGCGATCGACAGATTTTGTCTAATTGCGCTAATTTATATTGATATATTTATGTTTCTAAAGTTTGACAAAAGTAATGGTCAGGCAAAGCCTACCCTACCTACCCCATAAAAACGCCTATATATATATATATATATATATATATATATATATATATATATATATATATATATATATATATATATATATATATATATATATATATATATATATACCGGGTGTCCGAGAATTATCTGTACAATTTTTGGCTGTTATTAAAAGTCATCCATGAAGTGTAGAAATTCCAGTGTTGTCCCATTTTACAGAGAATCTCATTAAGTCTTTTCTGATACCACGTTTTGACAAGTTTTTTAGAAATGTACGCGGGTGACAGACATTGATGATTTAAAAGCAAGAATCACAGCTGCTATTGAGCGAATTGATGTGGATATGCTGCAGCGTACATGGCAACATTTGGAGTATCGATTGGATGTTTTGCGAATCACTAATGGTGCACATATCGAATGTTTGTCACAACGTTACTTTAATAAAAGAAACTTTTGAAAATACAGATTCTAAATAATCTTGTTTAAGAATTTTACGTGTGTTATCAAGAATTTTATTAAAGATGAAATTGTACAGATAATGTTCGGACACACTGGAATTTCTAAAAAACTTGTCAAAACTTGGTATCAGAAAAAACTTAATGAGATTCTCTGTAAAATGGGACAACACTGGAATTTCTACACTTCATGGTTGACTTTTAATAACAGCCAAAAATTGTACAGATAATTCTCGGACACCCTGTATATATATATATATATATATATATATATATATATATATTTTAGGTGGGTGTTTTGAAATTATAAGTTATAAGTATAGTATGTATCAGACATGGGGCCTCGGCCTGGCCTCGAGCATATTTTGCAGGCCTCGGCCTCGGACCTCAAAAGTGGCCTTGGCCTCGGCCTCAGCCTCGAGGCTAGCTGAAAAGTGGAAAGGCCTCGTGACTTTCGTGAGGCCTTAGGGAATCCTGATTTGTTTTGTTCTATAATTTTCAAACTCCGGTAGCGTTAGGGTGGAGATTCTTCAGGTGGACGTGCTCGGGGTGGATATTCTTCAGGTGAGGACCATGACCTGACAGGTGACCGTATGTGGCGGCATACTTTGATAAATATTATTCAAACAGGTGACTAGTCAGGCGGCAGTCTTTGATAAATACTATTCAGTTAGGTGACCAACGGATTAGTGACGGGTCACTGTAACGTTAGGTACATAAATATTATATATGTCGCGGTATATAAATATTACTCAATCAGTCAGCAGTAGACCAATTGACTTAATGTAGCAAACCTAGTGTGAGAAAGCAATCTATCAGTTGGTCATCAGTTGAAACTGCGCTCATATAATGTGTTTGTGTTATTTATGCGTATAAACTATTGTACTGTATCTATTTCTATAACAAAAAATAGGCCAAACTAGAGAAGAATACTCTCTAGTATACTGATAACTAATTACTAACGTCGATAATTTTGTTTTTCGTCCGTCATAAATTGTAACATATAAACTTCTAAATAATATGATTTGAAATGAATATATAATATCGAATGCAAACAATAATTTTACTAATATCGGCATTATAACTGAGATGTAAATTGTTATATTGTTTGCAAATATTTTTTTCGGCCTTTTTCATTTACTTTAATAATATAAAGTATTATACATACTGTATAACTTTAAAAATATCTGATAATGGATAATATCAGGTGCAAATATACTTTTGAATCAATTTACATATATAACATGTTGAAATATCAGGTGCAAATATATTCTTAATATAATATTATCGTTATTATATTATTATCGTATATATAATTATATAGTAATGGCATAATATAAACTTCATACCTATAGGCCTACCGTACATCAGAAACATCTTTCACATACAGTACAAGCTACAATTACATTAATGATCTTTGGTAGACTTTAAGACCACAATTTCTTATTGTCAAGATACATAAAAATGCAAAACTTAAAAAAATAAGGCATCTCCAAATGTAGCTCTGTTTGGAATGCTCGCTAGAGTCGCGAATAATTGTAGCTTATTCGTAAAAGATTTCGAAGTGAGTATCTGCACCCAGAGGTGCAAATACCGCATTCGTTATTTGCATCCGAATATCACACCTCTGGGTGCAAATATCTTCAGCCTAACAATCTTAAGGCCTCGTCCCCATGCCTGGTATGTACATACTACTACTACTACTACTACTAATAATAATAATAATAATAATAATAACTACAATCTGTAATATTTGTGTACGAAAACGATGCAACAATCCTATTTTTTTTTATAATTTCAGTATCAATAATTTTTATATAGAGAGACAATATAATAGCGTCCGAACCTCAGTGGGTAGCACTCTATAAGCGAAGTAAAGACACTAAGATCGGGGGTTCGACTCCAGATGATGTTGGTAATAGTAATCGGGGAGTTAGTTCAATGGCCCGCATTAAGTGACCCGATCGCTGTGCCAGTTTCTGTCTTCCTGACTGAGTGTTACATCCAATGAGTACAATACTTATGTATCGTACTCATTGGATTGTTCATTCTGACGAAGGTCAAACTTTTCACTCCACCTTAGACCTACAGTTTAACGTGGAATCCAAACTACGCCCCACCAGCAGCAGCAGCAGCAGCAGCAGCAACCCAGCGTCTTAACCACTAGGCTACCCAGGGTACCAATTTATCTACCAACCAATTTCTTTTTATTGTGTGGAAGGATGAACGGCTGGGTTTTGCTGCGCGCCGCCTGCCATCACCGGGTCTCGATCCCGGGGCCGATGGATTCGTAGTCAGCAACGTTAACCACTACACCACCTGAAAGGAAGATGAAGAAATATTAATAAAAATGTCTAAAACCTTTAAGTAAGTGAATTTAACACAAAGATTTTTACGATATTTTTTGAAAAATTGTTTTTATATATTAAATTTGTTCAAACTATGATTTAAAATAACGTTTTCTAATTCTTTTCAATGAATTTATGGCTGGACGACAATAACGGATAGAAACAGGCTGATATAAACATGCTGATGGAAGCATGCTGATAAAAACATGCGCAACTTGAAATATTTTATAAGAATTTAAATTTTAACTTTGAGAATTGAATAACTTCAATATCAACGCGCTTAAATTTAAGACCGTCCGCACTCAAGATCGTCTTGCGACTTACGACTGACGAATTGGGTCGTGACGACTCAAATCCCGTGTGAGTTTGCATTGACAGAATGGGAGCCCCGCACACTGCAGCGAATCGCAGTCGCCGTCGCTACAGTGTACATTCTGTCAATGTAAAATCACACGTGACTTGAGTCGTCACGACCCAAGTCGTCAATCGGAGTCACAAGACGATCCTGTGTGCGACCCACCTAAAAAGTTACCCATCTTTTAAGATTGTGCCTTTAAAAAATATACTAGCAAAAACCTTATATTTAAAAGTTAGACTCATCCTTACGAGCCGTCTATATATATATATATATATATATATATATATATATATATATATATATATATATATATATATATATATATATATATATATATATATATATATATATATATAATATGACCTTTATGTCTCTACAGTTTTATAACTTTATGAAAACAATACAGATTCCTTCTCGAGCTTCGTAAACACTATTTTATCATGACAAAGTCTCAAAGGGAATTTGCACGAAGTTCGTCAAAGCGACGTTTCTCGCTGTTAAAGAAGGACACTCCTTCTTTTATATTCTCGCTTTGGTTTGAGCACCAATTTAATGGAGAGCTGCGAGCAGAATTCCTCCATTAATTTCGTCAGCCATTTTTGAGGACGAAACAAGTTTACCCGCGAACCTTCGGTTTCTTTTTGCTTTTTAAAGTTATTTAAAAAAAAAAAATTATTGTAAATATGTATTAACTTTGATGATAATAATAATAATAATAATAATATAATAATTATTATTATTATTATTATTATTATTATTATTATTGACTAAAATGGATAATACAAAATATTTTAACTTTAAATAATTTAGATTTACAAAAATAATTCTAAAATCGGTGACAACAGAGCCATAAATTTAAACCATTTTCTGAATAGGTATAATTCTTGGAATTATTATTATTATTATTTTTTTTTTAACTTTTATTTCTAAATTCCGATCAATAAAAATTCAAATGAATTAAATCTAAATAGATATTTTATTGTTTTTTTCCGGTGACATCAAAATCAGCCTCTGAAAATCCGACCTTCTCAAGGTCATTTTATATATCTCACCTTGAGGCATTTCAATTACTGTTTCATGA
>JAJOZX010002731.1:445000-467500 GCA_023014485.1 Bathynomus jamesi
TTCAACCAAAAAAAAAAAAATATGGATTATCAATTGAAAAAAAAATTGTTTAATTTTCCTCAGTATACAGACGATGATATTTTTCATTACAATAAATATATAAGCTTCATCGTTGAAACTTTTTTTAATTACGAACAATTTCTTACTCGTAATGTTATTTTTTTAAATTCATATTTTTTGACTTATGAGTTACAAACCAATGAAAAACGTTATTGTTTGCGCACGCTCAATCCCCTCATTTTAAATGTTACTCTTATTACCTTTGCTGTTATACTACTCATTGATTACCTTTGTTTTTCCTTCATTTTGATTAAGCTCTCATTGACTATGAAGCACTTGAGAAATTTAAAAAAAACAGTAAAATTAGATGAGAAACACTTTTCGTTAGTAAGCAGTCGAACGAAGTTCCATATCAAAATGACAACGTAAAACGATTACTACCCATTCACTGTTATTCCCATTCCTATCCGTTGTTCGCTATTGGGAATGCTCGAAGGCTTAGAATGTGAAAAGATTATAGTCACCATGAAATGGACAAATAAGAAAGACACCAAATATCAGTTAATGCGTAATTTTTTTATATATTTGTAAGATAATTAGAAACAAATATTTTTAAAAGGTCTAAACAACTAAAGCCGCTATGAAGATCATTTTCTGAAATGGTGTTAAGAGTATTTTTCTGTCCCCTTAAATGTAACAGAAAAATACTTTGTGATGAAGCATGCTTAAAAAATAATTTTAAAAGGAATTCAAATATAGGCAGATAATGCGCTAAACAGAGTTGTTGTAAGCCTTCCAACATGATATGTATGCTGCAAACCCACAAGGAAAAAGAAAAAACGATTCCAAGGCATTTCATGTATTCAAAGCTACACCTCGTCACGAAAGGCCTTGGAATCGTTTTTTTCTTTTTCCTTGTGGGTTTGCAGCATTCATTCATTCCACGTGTTTTATTGTGAAATTCATCCCATGATATGTATGTAAATATTTATGGGAAGAATTCTTTTTAACCCTTTCACCCCGGTTTTTTACCTACAATAACTGCCGACAATACATTTTTTTGAGGTACGATCGTACTTCATCGTGATGAAGGGGCTAAAGTGTTTTCTATATATATACAGGGTGTCTCAAAAGTCACTATCTATTTTGAAAAATAATGGGAATTACGAAAAACTGGTTTAAGACATGAAAAATATATTTATTTCAAAGTAAGTGCCACAAAGAATTAGTGCTATTTATTTATCTGTCTCCACATGGCGACCATCAGTGTCTCTACAGAGCTCAAACCGATAAGTTGTTTCCCGGAACACACTTTCCAACATTTGAGGTGTTATTTCCTGAACTGCATCGGTAATACGATTTCGAAGTTCGGCTACATCACTAATTCTTCTACCAGTGTACACCTTAGACTTAATGAAACCCCAGGCGAAAAAATCTAATGGTGTTAAATCGGGTGAACGTGCTGCCCATGGTTGTGTTCCTCCACGACCAATCCAGCGACCGGGGAAGCGTCTGTCAAGATAATCACGTACAATTATTGCATAATGGCACGGTGCTCCATCCTGCTGAAAAACTACTGTGTCAAGAATGCCATCTGTAAGAAGTTGAGGTTCGAGGAATTGTTCAAGCATGTCAAGATAAATTTATAAATTACACAAAATTCGAAATAAACCAATTAACTTTTTTTAAATACACAAATTTGCCCCAGAAGTACATATCTTTATGCCAGCATAGCATTTTTTAAAAAAACATCTAATGTCACCGAAATAGATAGTGACTTTTGAGACACCCTGTATATATAGATGAAAAGTTCTCTAGCATTAGAAAAAACAGAGTAAAAACAAAGTTTTTGAGGACCTATCAATATTTGCATGAAAGCTCTTCAAGTAAGTACTAATGAGAAAAGGTTTAGTATATAGCGGAAAAACAATTAATTTTAATTATAAAATCAACAACAAAAATTAAAAATATTTACCCTTTACATTTACATATTTGAATACATGCCAAAGTGGTGAAATTCACTCCGTGTACATATAACTTTTAACATGTTAAGTTATCAAAAAGGAATTTATGTTAACTTTATTTTCATATTTTATTCATAAAATACGCCCTTTTTACACTGGATAAACACGACCAGAATCTTAAATTGTCATAATCCTACGTTTCACCTTCGTATATAACCCATGAGGGATACGTCGTGGCCATATCGTAACGCCGTTTTTCGTCGATCAGCAAAGTTAAGCGACATTGGGTCTGGGTCTGGGTAGTAGTAGTTGGATGGGTTAGTGTCTTCTGCCTCCAGATGATGTAGCGACCCGTGGTTCGGAAGGAAGGAGGTTAAACACCCCTAAAATCACCACACAACCCATAACCATTTATTATACTAGTTGAAATTTTCTTAAATCTGCTTGCACATTAAATTAACCCTCTAACGCCGACTGGGTCGAATACGTACCGTTTCAAATACATGCATTTAGACTTAACCCTACAAAAACGTTCGGCGTTAAAGGGTTAAGTCCAAAAATTAAGCTTCGTTGATTCTTACGTATGTCTCCTGCTCGCGTCCTTCTCCTCCTGTCTACTCTTCTGTCCTTCCATTTTGCCTTTTTTTTCATGTCAATGACCAATGACACTAATTAAGACTCACCGACTGGATTGAACAATGGAAAGCGACTACGCTCGCCATTTTTCGCGGTCTCATGTGGGAAGTGTGTCTGTCTTACGAGTATCGCGGTTGATATCGTTGCCCCCAAGTTGATTTTAAAGAAGGGCTATGCCTCAGTCTTACGCCGCGAGTTTCCCTTGTTTTTAAGGATCTTATTGATTTCACTGCATGATTAGTGAGGTCCCACATTCATTTCACTAAACTAGAAAGAGAATTTACTTTGATAAACATCAGCGTCTGTAGCTCAGTGGATAACACCATTTCTCTATAAGCGAAATGAAGACTGCGGTCGGAGGTTCGAATCCTGATGGTGTTGGTTAATAATAATCCAGAAGTTAGCGTAATGGGCCCCATTAGTGTGGCCTGAGCCCTGTGCCAATTTCAAATCCTCCTCACTCATTATTATTACTGGCCAAGAACGCTTGGTTGAGCCCGGGCACTTGTCTTTCCCGTTACGCTGCTGTTTATTTTACTCAGTTTGCCGTCTTTGCCGTCTTATGATCTACATTATCTTGCCTTATTTATGATTTTATTAAAAATTTACTTTACTGTCTCGGTGGTGCAGTGGTTAGCATCGCTGACTACGAATCTATCAGCCCCGGGATCGAGACCCGGTGATGGCAGGCGGCGCGTAGCAAAACTCAGCTGCTCATCCTTCCACACAATAAAAAAAATTGGTTGGTGGACAAATGGGTACCTAGATAAATGGGTACCTTGGGTAGCCTAGGGGTTAAGACGCTAGACTGCTGATCGGGAGGTCGTGAGATCGAGTCCGGGCGAGAACTTTGTAATTTCTGACCGCCCGTGGTGGGGCGTGGTTCGGATTTCCACGTTAAACTGTAGGTCTAAGGTGGAGTGAAAAGCTTGACCCTCGTCAGAATGAACAATTCGGGCGGAAGAAAAACCAAGGTTATATTTATTTACCAATAAACGCCGTAGAAATGTATTAGACAGCGTTTCCCAAACTATGGGGCGCGAATCATTGGCGGGCGTAAGACCTGTTGAAAGGGATCAAGGATATTAGGAAAAGAAAGATAAAAATTAAAAATCTGGATATTTTAACTAATTTTATTCACTGTCACATTGCCCTGTATGATACGTAAACGAATGTTTAGTAAACATGTCACGTATTATGTAGTACATTAACAAATTAAATACTTATTTTCAGTGCTATCTCACACTGATTATGGCACCAATAAATTATACATCATGAATATAAGGGGACGTGGAGAAATGAATTCAATTTGAAGTGGGCAGTGGATAAGAAAGTTCAGGAAACGCTGGTATAAAACATTTAGAGAAACAAGATTACACTGCTCTTCGTTGTCATCATCGGATGTATACGCCTTTTGGAAGTTTCAAATCAAAGCTTTATTTTTTGCAATTTAATGTCAGACAATATTGTGAAAATTAAAATTAAAATCTTTTCCAGTTAAAATACTAACTTGAAATTGGGTAAAATTTAAAATAATAAATATTAACCGCCAGACTTATGCATTTTTTTATTTAATTTTATTTATAATTTTTTTAATTTTATTTATAATTTTTTAAAATTTTATTTATAATTTTATTTAATTTTATTTATAATTTTATTTAATTGTATTTATAATTTTTTTAAATTTTATTTATAATTTTATTTAATTTTATTTATAATTTTTTAAATTTTATTTAATTTTATTTATAATTTTATACTTTTATTTAATTTTATTTATAATTTTATTTAATTTATTTATAATTTTATTTAATTTTATTTAATTTTTTAAATTTTATTTATAATTTTATTTAATTTTATTTATAATTTTTTAAAACTTTATTTATAATTGTATTGAATTTTATTGATAATAATGCCAAAATAAATATATAAAGGGTTTAATCCATAAAAATTTATTTGCCTCCAACAAAGTTCATATTCCTTTTGGAATTTAAATGGAATTAACTAGAACTAAAATGTAATTTAATTTAATTAAAACTGAAACAAAATTAAATTTATTTTGACAACTTCTCAATGTGGATTTTAAATTTAATGAAAATTTTTGTGTTTGTATTTGGTGAAGTCTTCTATCATTTGTAAATAAATTTGTGAGAGGAAGTCATGATTTGGGAGTCTGGTATTTTAAAAGTTGGAGTAACAAATTCAGGGTTCTGCAAGGACCTTTTTTTTTTATAATTAGCTCAAAATTGCTACCTCTATGTAAATATAAGTGCAGAAAGTATGAAAGTTGTCTTTAGGATCGCTCGTACAGAATCTGGAGTTCTTTTTAGTCATGTTTGCTTTAGCACACAAACTTCGATATTGTTTTCTTATGTGGAGTCATCACTCGAGGAGCTGGTGATAATTTGACCCCAAATACTTAAACTCTTGCACTTGCTTTCTTAATAATCCCTTCTGACCTATACAACTATTAAATCAACCAGAATTTTGCTCAGGAATTGGTTGGTTTGTTTTGTAGCGATGCTTAACCTCCTTCGAACTCACGTATTTAGAACTGGCAAGTAATTCCTAACAAATTTACATCTTCCAAATTATACAATGAATGGGTCAAATATAAAAAATAAATATAAGCAAGGCATACGGTTTTTTTTAATATCATATGTACAATTTCGGAAAAAAAATTTCGCCAAGGAACATAAAAACTGTAAAAAGCACAAAAAATTACTAATTATTCTTTCTTTCCCTCAAGGTATAAACAAATTCTTTGCATTAATTTCGTTGTGAATTTATTATCAACACACACACACACACACACACACATATATATATATATATATATATATATATATATATATATATAATATATATATATATAGGAAAACGGATGCAAAGATTACGATCAAAGTTTACTTGTCGTGGCTCCCCTGCAAGTAGTTACACGTCATTCTGGCTTTGCATTTGAAATTTCCATATATTATGTATGCAATAATGCAGAAAATATGAACTACAAATGAACTATAAAATCCTTACGTATATATATATATATATATTATATATATATAGATATATATATATATATATATATATATATATATATATATATATACTGTATATATATATATATATATATATATATATATATATATATATATATATATATATATATATATATATATATATATATACTGTATATATATATATATATATATATATATATTATATATATATATATATATATATATATATCCCATCCGACTTTGGGTACCGAGTTATGAATTTTCCATTTTAACTTTACGATCGAAATCAAATGCCCAACTTGTTGGTACATAAATGAGTTTGCGACCTCGATTAGAGCTGAATATTGGTGAGACCACCCCTGAACAGGGCCCGTGATTATTTCTGGTAAAAAAATTGTTGTGTGGTTCATTCTTATCAATTCCCGTGACAGGTATTTTTCACGATTTTAAAATTTCTTTCAAACCTTTTAAAATGACGCCTTAAATTAAAAATTTTCACTGATCTTGAAATTGGTAGACGAATTTTTAAATTCCTTACTCAAAAAACGTTGAATATATATATTATATATATATATATATATATATATATATATAATATTATATATATATTATATATATATATGGGATGAATTTCGCAATTTAACACGTGAAATAAATAAATTATGCACACACACACACACACACACACACACACACACATATATGTATATATATATATATATATATATATATACTGTGTGTATATACACAAGCGAACATAATTACAGTACAATGATGTTAAATTCTTTTAACTTTATATAATTTATATGAATTTTACCAACATTAAATATAAAATTGAAGCATTTTGTTCGGATACCATTTTGATTTTATCTCTATTTGCCTTTATTTTCTCTAAAATTGCTTTATTTTCTTTAAATGTGCCCCGTCATGACAGAATTCAATATCGCCTACATCTTCAAACACCGATAATTGGCGCTAAGGGCAAAGCGACACCTTTTCTATCGGTCAGTAAAGGTCAAAGTTGTATACTTAAAGGGACTAAAATGACCTTTAAGGACCGGCAGATATCGTTCAAACGTCTCAATTATTTGCTCAGAAGGAAGCATCGAATTTTACAAGAGGGAGAGAGTTGGTCGCTTGTGGAAGCGTTATATTCTCCACTTGTCTTTTTTTCCACGTTCGCATTTCAAGACAACGTATTAGTTCCGCACTTTTACATATAACATACCACTTTTTACTTCATATATATATATATATATATATATATATATATATATATACAGACTTTTTTTTATTTTAATGTAAAGAAAAGTTAGGTCAGTATTTTCCCTAATTTGACCTTTCTCCTTATGCATATTTCGACTCGAAATTGTTGAAAGATATTTTTCTCTCTTTTTTTTTTTTTTTTTTTGAGGTCAAGAATAAAAAGTAACTACGAACACTTTTCTACTTTTAACACTTTTAACTCCTTTTTTTTAGAATGTCGTCACTGATTAAGTAAAGCATTCATTGTTTTGTTTCGACGTATTTTTAGATCTCTTTCGAAAAAACATGATTTAATATATATGGTCATGGAAAAATGATGAAATTTTCAAAACAAGGTATATTCACGTATATTTCCATATCACACACACACACACACACACACACACACACACACACACACACACACATTTATGTATATGAAAATTATTTCACGAAAGTAACACGTTCCTGAGGATGTCATTAGACGAAAGCGCTTGAGCACCATTCTGTACTTCCTTTCCTTCGTGGTTTTATTCATCATATATATATATATATGATCAATTAATCTTTGTCATGTGTTAAAAAGCTTCGTTCGCCTCTCAATTCCTTTTCGCCTTTTCCCTTCGAGTATATAAATTATCTTCGTCAATTACGAAGAGTTTCAACTTTACAATTCTAATTTAAGTTAATTAGCTGTGACGCAAATGGTATTCGTGGTACACTAAATCATTCCTCGCTTTTGATATACGAATGCTTGCGTTTTTATTTGGGATTCATATTTTTTTGCGTTTTATGTTGATTTGCGTTTTCATCGTTTGGGCTGTCGTTTCTGGCTACGTAATACATTATTTACGCCATTTCGCGTAATTCATATTTGGTTTGCGCGTAAATTAAATATGAATATCATTATTATTAATAAAATATAGCATGAAAATATAGTACGTTGTATTTTATATTTAAATTAATATTATACAAATATGTTCGGCAAAATGATAGTATATTTGAAAATTGACGAAGGTTAAACATATTTGGGATATGCATCCTATTAGATTTGTTGATGGGTGGTTATGACTACAAATGACTTTATTAATTGACGGGATAAGATCCGTTTATTTGCTTAATATAATAAACTCGATGCGTTAAAATTCCTAAAGTTTATTTATGTCACCAATTCATGTTTTCATATTGTCTTCAGTCTCTCTTCAAAGGGTATAAAATGCTTATCTCGTTTTACATCTTATCAAACTTGTTTTGAATCTTTTTATAAGAGGATTTATTTTTATGTGGAAGGAGTAGCCAAGAGCAAACGCCCACAAAAGTACCCCTCACCCCCACCCCACAGAGGAAAAAGAGTCAAAATCAAGGTCCAAGGTTTTCTAGATGCCTGGACACTCTACATTTGAAAGATTGAAGGTCATAGAAAGGGGGAAAGGGGGGAAGATAGACTGAGGAAAGTTGTTCCAGAATTGACTGATTGAGGAGATAAATGATAAAGAATACCTATTAACACTCGCTTTAGAGAGTTGGAGAGAAAAGGAATGAGACTGTATTGAAAGTCGGGTACTGCCTACTCTCCTTAAAGGAGGAAGCATGCAGTTAGAGCAGAGCTTTCCAAACTTTTAACGTTGACGACAAACTATTTAAGCATAACAATTTTCACGACACATTAATTAATTTTTGTTATCAAATATCAAATATCAGATAATTTTTCAGTAGGTGGTTTATCTTGTAGCCGATTTTGTTGATAGAAAAATCAAAATTTTCAAAATACAAAAAACACTAATGTGTCGCGACACACCAGTTTGGAAAGCTCTGAGTTAGAGAGTTTAGAAGTGTCCGGTGTCCGTTATAATAGCGATAATAAAGAGAGAGTGAGGCAACATTGCGGCAAAGTGAGAGAGATTGAAGACAGTTAGTAAGAGGCGGGGAATTGATGAGACGAAAAGCCTTTTATTCCACCCGGTTAAGTAGAGATGTGTGGATTGAGCTACCCCACGCATGAGAAACGTATTCCATACAGGAGCGGACAAGACCTCTGTATAGAGACAGCAACTGAGCTGAGGTGAAGAAACCACGGAGCCGGTAGAGTACACCTAACCTCTTAGAATCTGTTTCAGAAAGAGTATATATGTGATCTTTCCAGGAAAGATCACGAGAAAAGGAAACCAAAAATGTTGAAAGAAGAATGAGTGTGTATTGTTGAAGATAAAGGGACAGTCGTGTGGAAGATTATGACAAGTAGACAGATGAAGAAACTGAGTTTTTGTAGTATTGAAAGCAACAAGGTTTTCTCTGCCCCAATCAGAGATAGTAGAAAGATCAGAGGTCAGGTGTAACTGTTGAGAGGGACGCTTTGTGAAGGGGCTGGAGAACTGAAGGGTGGAATCATCGGCACAGGAGTGGATAGCCTATATACGGTTTCTAGTTTTTCTCGTCCATCTTCAGTTATTCTTCGTTTTTATTCTTCACCGTTTTTACATTCCTTTTTGTCCCTCTTCGTGTTACAACTTATTCCCCTTTTTTTAACTCCAATACAGGCCCCAAATTCCTGGTATTACTCCGGTATCCTTACCGGTAGTAAACTTCCATTTGAGTTACCCGACTGCGAAATACTTGTATCTCGACTGGGTACTGCAAACATTAGCTGTTGGGATGGCCTGTCAAGTAACTCTTCCTCTTCATCGGACAGTGAATCTATTACTGATAGTTCAATACCAAATACTGCTGAGTAATGTCTTCATAAACTGTATTCGTTCTTAGAAAGAAATTTAGGATTAGTTGATATACTTTTACATTTGCTTTATTTTCATTAATAGAAACCTTTCATATTTCAGAATGGATGTTGGAATTATTATTATTATTATTATTATTATTATTATTATTATTATTATTAATGCCAGCCTTTAATATTTTAGTTGAATAACGTTCGGCTGTTTATTTAATTGTCAGCGTGACACAAAATTTTATTTCTACCATTCAGGATACTTGAAAAGAACTTAGGATGCTAGAACAAGAAATAGCAGTACTATTTGAAAACCTCAAATTTCGAGTTCTGCAATATACAGATTAAAAACCCCCCTTGGCAGGGCATTTTTTTAACATTGAAAGTGAGGGGCGATTGCCTCCCAGCCCATGCACCTGCCCCCGCGCTCATCCCATTTTAGAAGTCACTAGGGGAACAAGCGCTCTTTCAGCCGGGGAAAATTGTGTCACTTATTTTATGAAGATAGGCTTAGGTAATTGAATATATATTCTTTGGAACATAGACGGGTTAGGGAAGACATGATAGAAATGTATAAACTTATAAATAAATTAGACAAAATTAATTTAAATTCAATGTTTAGCTTTGATAAATATGGGAATACAAGAGGGCATAAATATAAGGTATTTAAACCATACACTAGGTTAGAAATAAGGAAGAATTTTTTCTAGTAGCCATTCTTATGGCTACATTATCTTTTTGTACCATTTTACGCATGCTTTTCCCACCTGCTACTTTGCGACGCCAGTCACAGGCATATATGTAATTATTTTCAATGTCCTCCTCCCTGGTCTTTTAAAGTGCCCTTTATGAGAATTGCCCCCCCCCCCCAGTGAAGATGTGGAAAAAAAGCCCTGCCTCTTGGGGTTGTTCGGGTGCACTCTAATTACTAAACCCCTAACTTCTGCACAACATATCAGTAATTTTTGTCAGTAACTTTGACGTAATTTACGTGTAACTTTATTTTCCCTAATTTTTTTGCCAGTTACATTACGTAATTTAAAACGATTTTTTTTTAAACATTTTAGACTAATAAGGTACTTGATTAACCTTGGTTTATATACAGGGTGTTTCAGATCGAACCTAGAAATATGGAAATTGGCGGAATTTGTAGTTTGTATTTGGTATTGGGCCAATTTCCATATTTCTAGGGTCGACCTGAAACACCCTCGATGTGTGTATATATATATATATATATATATATGCGCCTCGGTGGTGTAATGGTTAGCGTCGCTGAATACGAATCCATCGGCCCCGGGTTCGAGACCCGACGGCAGCCGGCGCGCAGCAAAACCCAGCTGTTCATCCTTCCACACAATAAAAGAAATGGTTGGTAGATAAATGGGTACCCTAGGTGGCCTAGTGGTTAAGACGCTGGGCTGCTGGTTCGGATTCCACGTTAAACTGTAGGTCTAAGGTGGAGTGAAAAGCTTGCCCTTCGTCAGAATGAACAATTCGGGCTGAAGCTAACCAAAGGTAAACCCAAAGGTATATATATATATATATATATATATATATATTATATATATATATATATATATGGGATGAATTTCACAATTATATATAAAACTTTGGTTAACCTTGGTTTTGCTTCCGCCCGAATTGTTCATTCTGACGAAGATCAAGCTTGTCACTGCACCTTAGATCTACAGATTAACGTGGAATCCAAACCACGCCCCACCAGCAGTCCAGCGTCTTAAAACAGTCTTAAACACTAAGCTACCCAGGCTACCAGGGTACCCATTTATCTACCAACCAAATTTTTTTATTATGTGGAAGGATGAACAGCTGGGTTTTGCTCCGCGCCGCCTGCCGTCACCGGGTCTTGATCACGGGGCTGATGGATTCGTAGTAGGCGACGGTAACTACTACACCACCGAGGCGCTGTGTTCAAAATTATCAAGCTCAGTTGTGTTAAAATTAAACTAAATAAATGATGTTACTTCAAAATAAATTTGGTTTAGATTAAACACATACAAGATACATACAAGATACATACAAGATACATATAATGGCATATTCAGTAAACATGCTGTAATTTAGACTACTTACCGCTAAAAATACAAAATTAAACGTTAATGTCAACATTGTATAAACCTGTATGGATGTGATGTGTATATATATCTTATGTAATGTATTCTTCCTCAATAAAGATTATTATTATTATTATTATTATTATATTATTATTATTATTATTATTATTATTATTATTTACTTGGAATTGAGTTTGATTTCACGTGAGAAATTTGAAATTGATCAATTCCAAGTAAATATAAATTTGTATGTGTTTAATCTAAACTAAGTTTATTTTTAAGTAACAACATTTATTTCGTTAAATTTGAACAAAACTGAGCTTGATAATTGTGAACAATAATACTTTGTTAGTCTGAAATCCAAACAAATTTGGTGTTTAAATTAAACAAAGAAGGTTTTCTTTTTTTTTTAGCATATTATAACCCTATAGAAAGAAATTTCCGTATCTACGCCATTTCAAAGAGAAATTTCCATATCTTTACCTACGTACCTATCATTCATCAGTTGAAAATAAGCAATGAAAGTACTAGAAATAGTTAAAGTTTCGTTATCTACACTAGCCTCAATGATTAAGTACATTTTGAAAAGTAAAGTAGAATTTAGAATACAATGAAAAAAGAACAGGCCTAATTTCAGTGTTTATTATGTTATTTACAAAGAACAATACTTCCGTTTCTTTGATTACTCAATTGGAAACTAATGTAAAACAATGAGTAATTAAACATTTCGGATTTTTAACAAGGTTTAATGAAAATCCGAGACATTCAACATCAGGCAGGAACGGTATACCACCAAATTACACACCAACTAGAACGAGTTATAATGCCGTTATTTTCAAAATATGATGAATCTATGAACGTACATAGAAAATTTACCACTTGCCGTACAGTGATGCTCTTATCCCTTTTTAATTAAAAAAAATGGTGAACGTTGGAGAAATGATCTGGTCTAAATTAGTTATTATTACGTACTCTGCAAATTTTACTTAGTTAATGCAAGTGATATCGAGTTCATTAGACTCTAAAAGTGAGTATTTATAGACAAAGCACCAATCGAATTTAAATGCGCTTCTGTTCTATTTATGTAAACGTCATATCAAGTTAATTTTCGTCTGGGAGTAAGAACGTTACACTTTAGGTCAGTTAATACCGAATTATTCACGATCAATTTGTACGAGTGTTTATTTGAACCTAATTAATATTTGAATTAAACATTTAAATTAAACTGTAAATTGTTTTTATGTATTACTTTATAAACCCCTTTTCATGTTATCACAAAATGATGCGGCTTCATGCTGCAGTTTCTTCGGTTTTAACTAATATGATAATTTCCTATAGTGTTCTCCATTTCAATCCCACACCAATTTTTTAGGAATCTATCTTAAGATTACTGTAACTCATTATATAAGTTAACCTGTAAATATGCCAAAGTAAACTTTACCAACGAAATTTTATGTAAGAACTTTCAGTAAATTAATGTTAATGATGCCAGCTAAAATTATTATTATTATTATTATTATTATTATATTTTATAGAAGATTTATCTTTCAAGGCTTCCACATTATCAGTAACATAAGTATCATTTTAATAGTAAAAATGATACAAGTAAAGTCTTCGTTCAAAGAAACGTTCTGTATGCATTTACTGCACACGTCATAATGAAATAAAAACCTTCATTATTCATAAAAGTGAATGAATACAGTACACAGGAATCATCAGCGGGCAAAAGGGTATCTCACAAATCTCAGAAACCTAGTGTTACCTTGAATAACAAGATTTGGGGGTACACTTCTATATGGTGGTATACGTCAGGTGAGACCAACGTCTCCAATCCTGAAGAAATTGAGAGGTAATACTTGGTTCCTGAGGTTGGAGTGATACTTTATTACCGATGGTGATCCCTCTAGATTGTATCCTTGTAGGCACAACTGATTTGATGTCTTCGATCCCGAGTTTAAATTTCGTGCCCACTCCATGGAGAAAGCCAAATGAGTTCTTAGGTAATGTAAGAATGTATGATCAAACCTTAGAGGAAATACCCTAATGTCTGCAATTTGTAAAAGATCCTTTACTGACTAATTAATCTAATACAATTTTCATATACTTTCGTAAATTCGAAAATGGCCATTAATTAGGCCACACACGTACATGTCAGAAAATCCGACAGTCGCGTATCAGACGTGAAATTTTCTATATGTACAGTATAACGTGAAAATGATATGCATATGCTGTTATTATACGTTACGTGTATCTTTATGTTACTCATATATACACGTGTATAACGTAAAATAAATACATACCCATAATAAATTCATATAATAATATATGCATTAAAAATTCTTGTCTGATGTTTGAATAAAGTATTTCTGATGAGTGTGACCGTGGTTCTGATGTTAAAAAAGAACGCATGAAACCTGCAAAATGTGCTTCACAGTCCAAAACACTTCTTTCTAATAATTTTAGAAATATATTATTATTATTACAACTATAGCCAAAAATAACTGAGAAAAAATACAAAAGATAAATGTGTCTCAAGATAAGAAACCAAAGCTGAAAATAGGAATTCTTTAATTAAGTGAATTTAAAATTTTATTAGATTTAGACTCAGTTCCCATCTGGAAGTCTCCAGGTTGGGTCTCGTGCGATGCGTTTCCCCCGTCGGTAAACTCGCCACTGTGCCCAGTCTCTGGCCAGATCCGTTTTCTGGCGCCAGGTTAAACCCGGATTCTCTCTTTCTACCTTCTTGAGCCACGTCGTCTTTGAGCGTTCCCGGGGCCTCGATCCCACTATTCTTTCGTACATCAGCCTTCTCGGAAGTCGGTCCTTCCCCATCCTCTCCACATGGCCGTACCATCTCCTCCGCGCATCCACCACTCTGTTCACTATGGTGAATTTAACGCCGAAGTTGACTGCATCATAGGGTTTCAATGGCGAAATAGGGCAGCCGGTTCGCCACTCCTCCGCTACCCGTACTCAATAATAAACTTACTTCGTCTTAGGATTGTACGTTATTATTATAAACTAGTACAGTTCCCGTCACTTCGCTGACGGTTAGACAGGCTAAACTACAAAAAAAGAACCCAGCCGTGAAAATTTTGAGCTTCACATTGTGTCAACATTTCTGAATCTGGTATCTCCCAAAACCTCCTCACCCCCATTCATACAACTTCGGGGCTAACCCCCTCCCCCATTACCCCCACCCCTCCCCATTACCCCACCCATCCCCCATTACCCCCACCCCAACCCTTCCGCCCACCCCAACCCTTCCCCCCACTCCCACCCTTCCCCCCACTCCCACCCTTCCCCCATTGCTAAACTACAGAAAAGAACACAGTCTTGAAAATCTTGAGCTTCACATTTCCGCCCGTAATACAATTTCTGAATTTTTTTTACAATTTCTGAATTTTTTTCTCACAGTTCCCGCCACTTCGCTGACGGTTAGACAGGCTAAACTACAAAAAAAGAACCCAGCTGTGAAAATTTTGAGCTTCACATTGTGTCAACATTTCTGAATTTGGTATCTCCCAAAACCTCCTCACCCCCATTCAACTTGGGGGCTAACCCCCTCCCCCATTACCCCCACCCCTCCCCATTACCACACCAATCCCCCATTACCCCACCCCCACCTTTCCCCCCACCCACACCCTTCCTCCAACCCCCACCCTTCCCCCGTTGCTTAACTACAGAAAAGAACACAGTCATGAAAATCTTGAGCTTCACATTGCCGCCCGTAATACAATTTCTGAATTTTTTTACACTTTCTGAATTTTTTCTCACAATTTTATTTTAACAATTTCTGAAAGTGTGACGGACGGACAGACAGACAGACAGACGGACGGACAGCTCTCTTATTATAGTATAGATTTCTTTTCAAAGTTTCTATTATTCATACAAAAAAGATATGCCTTATTTCCTTATTTCAGAACGCATTTTTCAGACTACTGAAAATTAGTTCTACTCTATGATCATTACTTGAGCTAAAATATATTTTATCTGCACAATTCACACTTATTTATGTCATGAAATGAAAATAACGTTCATGTTATTTTGTATCTTCTAAAAGTTTACTCTTCTTTCACGTACTTGACATTGACATTTCATATTGGAGGTACTTTCTCTTGGTATTTCCTGGTCTTCGAGAAAGCAAAGATTCTTAAAATACCACAGACGAGGTATGTATACATCATCAGCACCTGCTCCAGATTTTTTCGATGAATTAACTTTTTCATTTCTTTCCTGAAATTCGTCTTCAGAGAATTTATTTTCTTAAGTACCGTTTCCTTGCACGCATCTTTAATCTAATCTAATCTAAAATTTTATATTTATGTAAATTTTGGGTATTTTTTTACAAGAGTACATTACAGGCTTTTGAGGAATTTTGGAATTTTAAGTTAGGTTAGGTTAGGTTAGGTTATTTTTGATGTTGTTTGAACGAAATTAACCTTCGTCCAAACCGCATCAAAAACCATCAGAAAAACATAGTTTTGATTTACAAAGCCTGTAATGTACACTTGTAAAAATTTACCAAATTCTGAACATGTAAATAGTTTACTATGTTTTTTTTAATATAAAAACATTAGTCTAGATTAAATTATTAAAGTTCTTTCGCAGAGATAAAACTCAACATTTTTTTATTTTTAGTTCTTTTCACTCTCTAATCACGTTTGCTTCACCAAAGTTACAATTTTTCGTAGTTAATCCCTATCTTTCGATGAAATTTCTGTTCTTATCCTGTTTCCAGTACCTCTCTTTATTTTTCACATATTCTTGTTCCGTTCAATACTTCTTTATTGTTTTCTTTTCCTCGTGTTCTTACCACTCCAACTTCTTTTATATTTTTCTTCATATTCTTACCACTGTCTTTCCATAACTCTTGCCTTTTTGTCTTTTTTCCATAACTCTTGACTTTTTGTTTTTTCTTTTCCATAACTGTTGCCTTTTTATCTTTTTTTCCATAGCTCTTGCCTTTTTGTTTTTTTCTTTTCCATAGCTCTTTTTGTCTTTTTTCTTTTCCATAGCTCTTGCCTTTTTGTCTTTTTTTCTTTTCCATAGCTCTTTTTGGCTTTTTTATTTTCCATAGCTCTTGACTTTTCGTCTTTTATTTTCTAAGTTTACATATCTTTCACTTATTTATTTTTCAAAAGTACTTCCTCTAAAACGTCTTAAAGAAATATTTTCCTATCTTTTCTCCGGATCAAAAGGTAGAAAATTTTCCTCTCACACTTCTTTAACCACCCAAACGTTTATACTCGTAATATTGGAACAACTGTCATCATACCATTTAGTTACTCTCTCTATTTGCAGTTAAGTTGTCATTCCTAAGCCTTCCTCAAACCATAAATTAGAACTTATGGCTTGCCAGCCTTTGTTGTTTTCAATTCTTTCCTAATTCATTTCTTTAATCCTTCATCATTCCAGTAAAGAGGATGAAAAATTTCTTAGCTCCTTCTTTCAGTTTCATATTAATTCATACTACACCACCCCGGGAATCCTCACTCATTCCGTTGAAGATGCAAGAAAATTTTGTCATTCGTTTTTTTCAGATTCCTATTCATTCAACCCTACCACCCTGGTATTCCTCCATCATTCCAGATAAGAGACAACAAACTTTGTTCATTTATTTTTTCAGATTCATATTAATTCACAACTCCCAACAAACCTCCGTCATTCTAAACAAGAGAAGTAAAAAATTCCTCTTCATTCTCTTCCTCCAAAAATTATTGTATTTATTAGGGTTTACATTGATGAAGCAATAAATTAGCCTTTAATTTTTCATTCATTTCCTTAATTTCCTCTTCAATGACGCCTCTCTATCCTTCTTCCATTCACCGAATGATTCATATGCCGCCCTCCGATTTCTTTCATCTTCATGAAACTTAATCCTGTGTTCCCAATCATCTTTATGAAACTTAATTCTGTGTTCCCAATCATCGTCATTCTCTTCCGAAAATTAGTTCTTCTGTTAAACTTCAAATTACCCGAGCAACGAGTCAGCATTTAATTCTTCATTCATTTCTTCAATTTTCTCTTCACTGAGGGCTCTCTACCCGTCCTCTATCCGCGAACGATTCTTTCATAATTCGTTCTTCGATTTCCCTCTTCTTCACAAAACTTAAGTCTAGTTCATTTTCAGGAGCAATGACACCATAAGTGTCCAAGGAGGAGATTGTAGACACCAATCGACCAGGGAAGTACTCCACGGGGGACGTTAGGCAGGAGACAGGGACTGCTGGAACTCCCGTTTCTCCTGTCACTGTCCAACTTAGCTGATCTCTTTCCGTGTCTCACCTACCTTGTGAGCAGTTCAGCATGCTCTCCCTCTATTCCTCACTAAACATACATGCATCTTACACACTACACAATCTCTTCAAAATTAAAAAAAAATGGTATACTTTTTAACAGCCTCGGAGACCTTGATTTCGTCTCTCTCCTTTTCCTTCTTAGGGGGGAACATTTTTGCGGACGTTTGCCCTTGACCCCTTCTTCCTGCAGAAAAAAAAGAGTAATTTTTGCAACTATTTAACTAATCGACAGTAAATTTGTGTTTTACAGAACGGTTTCAATAATTTAAAAGTTGAGTTCTTGCTTTTGGCTTGTGAGTTTTGTTACAAACTCATTAAACTTATGTCTGTCCATATATAAACCCAGTCTAAACTGTGAACAGAGTATATTTGTATCTAGTACTGAAGCAAGAGGAAATTTTCTATTTTTTTACAAAGTTTCAAATGTAAAGCTTAAAATTTTACCCTTGAAAGTCTTAAAGCTGTAAGAGATCTAAATGAATCCTGGACAAGATTTAATTTTTAACATACAGATTTTTCTACAGCTTTACTTAAAGACTGCTGATGTACAATATGGTTAGATGATCTTCGAATCATAATAAATAATATATATATGTAAATAAATAAATAAATTGATTCCAGATGTTTTTAAAAATAAATTTAATAACTGCGTGAAATTTTGTTTTCAGTGTCCTCAATTATAGAATCTACAGATTAATGAAGTCTGAAATTTTATACAAAGGAACAACGATGAAGTTTCTAATCCCCCAAGACCAGATTTTAGTGTCTTTGATTCACTGGTCAACAGGAATTTGTTACAGAGAGTGTAACTGCCATCGGGCCAAAGATTTTTATGCCAAAACTTTATGGATAATTTGAATTTAAGATAGAACTTTTCTTGAGACTCCTGTAAGTTATGTCAGTCACTGAGATCGTTCTCGTTAAATAATTTGAAAATGAAGATAAAAAGTGTTACTTAAAACGCGATACGTTACACACACACACACACGTATATATATATATATATATATATATATATTAGGCCTGTGCGATTACTCGAAAATGTCGATTCTGGTCGATTCAGTAAAAGAATCGAAACCCGACCCGACTTAGAGCTAAAAAATTCGATTCTTCGATTCGCTAACTGTAACCTGTCGAGACGATAAACTGGCACTACCCCAAAACCATGGAATGTCGAAACCGTGGAATAACAATTGAAAAAATAAATAAATAAATAAATATATATATATATATATATATATACACAAACTCAGAATGGTTCCTGAGAACAATATATGTTAAACACAGACCGTGCATGGCACAAGGAACTCTTCTGGGAAAATTAAATCCACTATAGCTGGTGAGGGAAGCTATATTTATGGATCTCTTTGCGAGAGACCCGTTGCCCACGTCGGGCTAAAATCATGAAAAAGGAAAAAAACTATGTATTTGTCATTTATCATTACTTATTCGGACTATAGTGGATTTAATTTTCCCAGAAGAGTTCCTTGTGCCATGCACGGTCTGTGTTTAACATATATATATATATATATATATATATATATAATATATATTATATATATTATATATATATATATATATTATTATATTATTATATATAATATAATAATAGAATAACGTTATAAAATAGTTGGATATTTGAGAGATTACGCTTTTATAAAGATCTGAGTGGGCTCAATGCGCATGGTCAGCTTTTGATTTTGTGATGTCACAGAATCACGTGCGCGCGCCTTGCGGTGTAATAAGTTTGGACCAGTTCTTTGGGTTCAGTTGCTTATTACGCTTTTCAGTATGTTGTTGCTGTGCATGTATGTTGTTCTGTTGGTGCTGGTGCATGTAAATTGCAAAGTATAGGTGAGTGCAGTGCACAGTCGCAGTCGAATCGAATCGAATCGAGAATCGAAAACAAGTGGCCGAAAAATCGAAAATCGAATCGAAATAAAATATCCGAATCGCACACCCTTAGTATGTATATATATACTGTATGTGTATATATATATATATATATATATATATATATATATATATATATATATATATATATATATATATTAGAGTAGTCCTTAAAATCCGACTTCTGAATTTCTTCCCACGGAACCCTAATTTTTTTTTCTTTATTATAGAAACTGCATTGTGCAAATTTGAGGAAATTAATTATTCTGAGGTTGCGCAGACTGACTTAAGTTTTACCCCTATGGACCCTGAGTGGAGTGATACCAAGTGCACTATCGTTTGGCTTCCATCGGTCCCACCCAGTCGGGGTGAGTATTAACCTCTCAGCGGATGGGGTGTCATGGCCGCAAACTGCTCATTGTCGCCTCGTCGACTTTCAGCGTTCCCTTCCTTGTATCCGGAAACCTCCGCTCCTCGCTCTTGGTGATGGAGGTCCTGTAGTCTTGGATTAGAGTGACTCCGCGCTCTGCCAAGTCGTTGACCATCATTAGCCTCCTAACGCCAAGAGCCTTTCGACACCCCGGAAGTTTCGTCCGGGTCTCCAGATCTGCAGAACCCAGAAAGGAGTCATCCAAGACCAGAAAGGTGAACAGCTGCCGCGAGTTGGCCGTTACGAATGACTACAGATCCTTATCTTCCACTTCTTCCAGATCCTGTGTGGAGGATCTTCGCCTCCTTCATGAGAGCAGCGATCAACTTCCTTCTGGTTTCCACGGTCAAGCATTCATCGAAGAATGCAAGCTTCATCAACTGCTCGCTCGGGTACTAAACGTGGTTTTAGAAACCAGCGCTGACAGACTTGGCAACAGCAGCGTTTGGGTATTTCTTGATAGCCTGGAGGAAGTCCAGATCATTTGTAGGAGCCGTGGTGGCTAGACGAAATTGAAATCAGGCCTTCAGATAAACCTTACCGATGAAGCCCGTGAATTCTCTCAATGCTGTTCCTTCACGCGCGGTCAGGCAAAACTGCGACAGAAAGAGGAAGCTCTTGATCGCGTAAATTATCTTGGACATCCAGCGAGCACGATCGCATGATCCCCTTCCCACGAGGAGGCACCTCTCCAAGAAACATCAAGCTGAAGTCCAGGTTCTCCCAGTAGTCATTCTTTGGGTGGCATTCTTGGAGGTTCTTCCTAGCGAATCCAATAATTTCCTCTTTCCACTGAGAAAATTTTAAGCTGGTTCCTTCATCGTCCGCCGCTGGTTTCAGCTTCTCATTGTCGATGGAAGCCCAGTTTTGCTGGAATCGCTTGAATAGACCGATGTCTGAGCCTGTTGAGGGTCCGAAGAGGCTGACGAAGACCTTCTCAACCGTGATCTTCAGCATGTGATGGCGACAAGCTAGATACAGGAGATCCCTATCCAGTTTCCTCTAGATCAGGAAACATTCACCTCCTCTCTGTCCGGTGTTGCTGGCGGTGATAACGAAGGACATTGTTCTGATCTGATCAATCAGGACTGTCACGACGGCCTGTGCCATGGCTTCTGCGGTTCCGGGGGGCAGTTTTGTCACGGCGGGGAACTTAGAAACGTGCTGGCCAGACACCACCACAAACTTTGCTAAACGTTCAATGCAAAAAGCATTAGAGTTTATCCACAGGCTCTATTTAGAAATACCCCATTGAAAAATACTTATCACAAACAGGATATTGCAAAGTGAACAGAGAAGAAGCATTAACTGTTAGCACTGTCTCCAGGATACGTGTAATGGGATAAATTTTAACCCATCTCTGCAACCTCCATACATTCATCAATTTTTATGAAAAATAAATCACCCCGATCTCTGGGCATACGAAAGAAAATGTGGGATTCAGAGCTTAAAACTCCGACATTTTGCTTGTCCCCTATAAGTGAGGACTGAGGACCACCCTAATATATATATATATATATATATATATATGTAAAGAACGACGCTTTGTATAGGAGACTTATCCGCGCAAGATGAGAGCGAAAGAACGAAACAATTGAAAAAATTAGGTACCCACCCCGGAATCGAACCCGGGATCTTCCGATTGCCGGTCAGACATGATAACCACTACACCATAGGCCTCACCCAAACAAATGCTCGTAATTCTTCTACATACGCGCAGAAACCAATGCCCCAAAGGGGCACCTCCCGAATGCCGTAACATTTATACATTATAACTGCAAACACGCAGTATAATTAACGTAAAGAACGTTACCATCTTCACACACCATCTTCACACACTACCATCTTCACACATGGTAGTTTGCTTAATAGTCTAGGCCGTCCATGAAGCCTATCACATAAGAGGGAGGCAGTAAGAAATAAAAGTAGGCCAAGGAAGGTTACTTCTTTCATATATATATACACACACACCTCACTCTCTAAGAAAACACACCGTGTACACATACGTACACACGCACACAAAACGCAAATACGGAAGATTGAAAAAAATGAAAATGGAAAAAGTGAATGAAAATAAATTCTCGTTCGTCGCGAATTCTTTATGATTTTTTGCGTTTTGTTTTGTTCGGCTGAAAAACTGACTTGTCAGACGGAGGACTGATTGTGGGGTGCATTTGACATGAGGTCAAAAGTCATCTGTCAGGAGTCACGATGCTATTATG
>JAJOZX010002731.1:472500-505000 GCA_023014485.1 Bathynomus jamesi
CGAAAAATATTTCGATATATATCATTTTTTTGCATAATATAGATTTTTGTATGCTTATTGTGGTTAAATATTCCGAAGCACATCTTGTATGAGCGGTACTGAACACGTTGAGGCAAGAATCGCATCTGTTCTGTTGATACTTGTATTCACGTTTTTCCATGAAATAGATTTCGTCACTTTTCCCATTAAGTGCTCATCTTGCGTAAACGTGTTGAAAGGGCGTTCCTATAACAATCGTATTTTTTATTCACAAGCCTCAGTCTTTTGCCAACCTGTCGTTTGCAGTGTATTGTTTGCAGTCGTTTGCAGTGTATTGTTTGCAGTCATTTGCAGTGTATTGCAGTTCGTTTGCAGTGTTGCAATAGTGAATAATCATATTAGAAATGGCAAGTTCCTCAATGAAAACTCGCAGAAATACCGAAATATGGCTCATTGGACAACCAATTGAAATGATATGCGGAAGAAAACTTCCTTCCAAAGGTGATGTGCTCCGTCGTCTTTTTTATTTACTTAAGGAAAAGAAAACTCTAAGAGAAGCTTCTAAAGCAGTTTACATAGGGGTAGTTGAATTTTGGGAACGAGCTAGAATTCCAACGAGAGCTGATTATAATATTATACCAATGATTGAAAAAGTATATACGGAATATAGAACGCTCCAAAAATTAAATTCCGATGCTCCGAAACTCAGCGTGAGAAAGAGAGATTGTTTCAGGACAGTTTAAACGATCTCTTTGATATTGATCACCAAAAAGAGCACGAGATGATCAAGATTAAAGAAGACAGAGAATTCCTCCAAGCTCAAAAACAGAAGGGAAGAAAAGGATATATGGCTAACGTCGACAAAGCATTATTTATCAGAGAAAGAAGATCGTTAAAGGAAGAGAGAGACAGCTAAAGAATGGTTAGCACGTAGGGAAAGTAAGAGAAAGGAGGAAGAAACAAAGTCTGCCAAATTGACTTCATCAAGTAGCATGAGTTGTGAAGATGAAACAATGTTGTGTAAAACTAACACGGCATCAAAAAATAATGCAGGCAAGAAGGTTCCTAACAAACCAAATAAGAAGGAACTTGTAACATGAGACGTTGCAGTTGCACTGGATAGATCGAATACTTCTGATAGACAGGCCGTATATGTGCTATCAGCTGCTGCCTCTGCATTAGATCATGATCTTGATGACTTGTCCATAAGCAGAAGTACAGTTTGTCGAAAGAGAATGGATGTACGTGAGAAAATCGCAAAAGATTTAAAAGAATCCTTTAATCCTGAATGTTCTTTAATGGTGCATTGGGATGGAAAAATGCTAATCGATTTAACTGGAAATGAAAAAGTTGAAAGATTAGCAGTGTTGGTGTCAGGAGGAGGCAAATCAAAGTTGCTTGCGGTACCCAAACTCGAGTCTGGCACAGGAGTAGACATTGCAACAGCTGTTGTCGAATGTTTAAAGGACTGGAACTTAATTGATCGCATTAAAGGTATGTGCTTTGACACAACTTCCACGAACACGGGTCCTAAAAAGGGAGCAACTGCACAAATAGAACAAAAGCTTGGAGAAGACTTACTAAATATTGCATGCCGGCACCATATAATTGGACTTATTGCATCCAATGTTTTTGAGTTGTGTCTTTGTTCCGCCAGTAGCGGACCTGCTATTCCGATATTCAAACACTTTAAGTCTGCCTGGAACTCCATCAATAAAGAAAATTTTGAAACCTTCCCTGATACTCCAGGATGTGATGAACTGCTTGTTATTTGTAGGAAACATCTAACCTCCACACAAATCCGAGATGATTACAGAGAGGTCCTGGAACTTACAATCATCTATCTAGGAGATGTACCACCACGTGGAGTCAAATTTCTAAAGCCAGGTGCTTTCATCGTGCCAGGTGGATGTCTCGCATAATCTATGCAATAAAAATTAATCTTTTCTGCTCACATTTTAAAATGACTCTAAAGGAACAAAGTGGAATAAAACGTTTTGCACAATTTGCCATTAGACACTGTTCCTGCATGGTTTTCTGCACCTATCGCTGCTTCTGCCCCTGCCAATGATCTTTCGCTACTAAAACTGCTGCTAGTATACGAAGACAAAAGCATTGCTTCTGCAGCATCTCAAGCACTTTCTCGCCATCTTTGGTACCTAAGCGAATTTCTTATTTCACTTTCATTCTTTGATGAAGATATTTCTATTGATGTTAAAAGAGACATGATAAAGGCACTCGACATAAGGGGATCTAAACATCCGCCCAAAAGAATAAATTTGAATCTTTCTGCCAACGATATTCAAAACAAGACAGTAGCCAGCTTTGTTACTAGCTCGTCTCGACTATTTTTCACTAAGCTCGGACTCCTAATAGCCTTTCTTGAGGATGCTCCAACAAACTGGAAGAACAGACAAGATTATCAAATGGCCCTTGAGTATGTCAAGTCAATGATGGTAACATATGATAACTCCGAAAGAGGAATAGCATTAATAAAAAATTTCACTGCACATCTAACTAAGAATGAAAGTCAAAAGCAGTTTCTCCTGCAAGTAGTGGAGCAACATCGCCTGCAGTTTCCTAATGTAAAAAAATCAAACTTGAAGCAGGAACTGCGAACGCAGCAACAATGAGTGGGAGATGGGCACCCATGAGACCCCACTTCTGAGTGGTTAATACTCCATTATAGTTGAATATGGAGGGGGACTGCGATAAACTAAAGAAATTTTTTAATATGAATTCAAAGAATTTTGAAACAAGAAAATTAAAAACTTTAAAGTCGAGTGTGGCACCACCAAATATTTATTAATTTTGATAAGTTTTGGTCAGTAACGTTTTTTTAATATACCTTATGAACCTTATGTTGTTTCGTGCGTTGGTCTCTCTTCACACGGAGGTCAAGCTGGTGGCCCCCACTTCTAGGTCTGGCTTGGTGGAGGAGCGAGTTGCTTTCTTGCGCTCTCCACCGTACATAGCCAGGCACGCCCGGCTCATCTGGTACCGTCCTGAGCCAGGCATCCAGTCTTCTCTTGAAGACTTCAACTTTGACCCCCGTTACGTTTCTGAGGTCCTTTGGAAGCTGGTTGAAAAGTCTTGGCCCCCTGACAACCAAGCTATTTTCCTTCAGAGTTGAGGAGGTCCCTTGTCGGCCTTTAATTTGGGAACACTACACATTCTGCCTTTCCTATTTTCCAGTGTTGTTTGAATGGTAATTGGGTTTAGTTTTAGGTTTGGTACCAGTTTTTCGATCATTTTCCATATGTAGATTATGGTGTACCTCTCTCTTCTTCTTTCCAGGGAGTACAGATTTAGTTTACGTAGTCTTTCCCAGTAGTTGAGTTCTTTGCAGCCATCAATCTTGGCTGTGAAATGCCTTTGCGTTTCTTCTAGTTTATTAGTTTCTTCCTTTTTATATGGGGACGTCAAAACTGAGCAGTATTCAAGTTTTGGTATAATCAGTGTTTTTAGCAGGGGAATCATTACTGCCCTGTCCCTTCTTTTGAACGTTCTTAGTACCTGTCCGGCGACTCTTTTTGCTTTATTTATCGCATCTGATTTTGTGTTTCGAATTTCGCATCATCTATCATTATTATCCCGAGATCGATCGCTTTCATGCTTCTCTGAATTTCCTGTCTATCTGGAGCATAATATGCAGTCTGTTTAAGTTCTTCTTTTCTACCATATCTCAAGAGCTGAAATTTCTCGATATTAAATGACATGTTGTTGTCTTCTGACCATTTGTATATTTTGTTCGTGTCCCTCTGCAAGGCCTCCACGTCATGTACATCGCTGATTTTTCTGCTGATCTTTGTATCGTCTGCAAAGGATCTTACTATACTGTTGCTGTTTACTCCGCTGTCTATGTCTGTTAGCATGATAATGAACAGGAGTGGGGCCAGTACTGTCCCTTCTGGTACTCAGCTGCGTACTTCCGATTCTGATGATGATATACCTTGAATTTTGACGACCTGCAGACGTTCTCTGAGGAAGTTGTAGATCCATTTTCCCACTTTGCCTGTTATTCCCATATATTTAATTTTATGTGCTATTATACCATGGTCACATTTGTCGAAAGCTTTAGCAAAATCTGTGTATATAACATCGTAGTTGTCATTGCCTCCTAATGCATCTAGGATATTGTTGTAGTGCTCTATTAGTTGTGATAGGCATGATCTACCTGATCGGAATCCATGCTGATTTTCGTTGAATCTTTCCCGTGTCTCCAGGAAGTCATAAATTTTCTCTCTAACTATTCTTTCAAATACTTTGGTGAGGTGGGACGTCAATGACACTGGTCTATAGTTCTTTGCTTGAGATCTGTCCCCTTCTTTATATATAGGGACAATGTTTGCTCTTTTCAAGATGCTCGGTATTTCCCTAGTGTCTAGGGATCTTCTCCATATCCAGTATAAAGGTATAGCTATTTCATTTTTACAGTTTTTAATCAATAATGTGTTCCAATTGTCCGGACCAGCAGCTGAATGTGGTTTCATTTGTCCTATAGCTCTCGCTACATCTTCTGGCGTAAAATCAAAGTCTGTTATATACTCTCCTTGCAATTCCTCTTCAAAGAATGCATTTATGTCAGGTATCGCTTTGTCACTTTTTGGGGTACTGAAACCTGATTCATATTGAGCTCTCAATGTATCAGATATTTTTTTGGATCGTCGGTTAGTTCATTATTCTCGTCCTTAAGGGCCCAATAGCGGCGCGCGTTTTTGTTTTCCTTTTTGCATAGCTATAGAAGTATTTTGGATTTTCCTTTATTGCTTCTACCGCCTTTTCCTCTCTCTCTCTGTATGGTCCTTAATCAGGGCTTGTATTTCCCTATCGATACCCTCCAGTTTTTCTTTTATTGCTTTCCTGTCATTATCTCCGCAGTTGCCTAACTTCGCCTCCACTCTCTTTCTTTTGCGGAAAAGTCTTCTCTTTTGCCTCTCTAGCCAGCTCCTCTTTCCTTTTGGCTGTGATTTCGGAGATTTTTCTAAAATTCTCAGCGTTTTTTCTTCCAAGGTTGTTAGCATTTCTTCAGTTGTTTTATTCTCGAAAATTGTTCTCCATTCTATTTGGGCCATGTGCGATCTGATTGCTTCCCAATTTATAGTCTTGGAGTTTAAGTTAAAGGCCCCGAATTTACTTCTTTCCTCAATATGTATATTGTCTTTTAATGCTGTCGTCATATTTGTTGATATCTCGATTAAGTTGTGGTCTGAGATAATGGTTGGGGTTATTTTTATATCAGCAATCAAGTTCGTGTTATTCGTGAATACCAGATCCAGGCAGTTATTTTTTCTGGTATTTTCTGTTATCTCCTGTGTCAGCATAGGGTCCTCCTGCAACGAGTGCTTCCATCATTAGTTCCTCGTTGCAGCCACCAAAGAAACCACCAACATACGCAAACTCACTCACGTACGTGCGCCTACATGACATGTCTGTTCCACATTTATCATTGTCCTAAAGCAATAAAAAAGTCGATCTATTGAAAATAGCACATAAAAGCTAAATTGCTAATGATTGATATATATATATATATATATATATATATATATATATATATATATATATATATATATATATATATATATATACAGGGCGTCCCAAAAAAATGTATACACACTTTAAATACTTATAAAGGCAGTGTTTATTAAAATACATTTCATTTTCAAATGTAATAGAATCTACAGACATTATTAATTGTTTCGTCAACGCCTGTTTTCAAACTGACGTCCGTTCTGGTCCAGGCACTGCTGATAACGCGAAGCAATGGAATCGCAAACATCACGAAACATTTCGTTTGGTATTTGTGTGCATTCTCGTTCAATGGCTGCTCTCAATTCAGCGACTGTTGCAGGTTTTATAGCGTAGACTTGTCTTTTAAGTATCCCCATAAAAAAAGTCTAGTGGTGTGAGGTCTGGTGAACGCGGAGGGTATTCTACGAAACCCCTTCGTCCAATCCACATCCACATCGTGCCAAGTACCACTCGCAATACTCCACTCTTCGGTCCGGATCATCTTCAGTAATAGCATGGACTAATCTTGGAATGTAACTTTTCCATTGACAGCGCTTCAAAATGCGTTGGACAGATGATTCTGAAATTCCTACCTCACGACTCGCTTGCCGCACAGATTTTCTTGGACTTTGGTGATACGTTTCCAGTACTCTTTCTTGCTTTGTGGGGCTTGTCGATGTCCGTGGTTTCCGGAACGCTTCTTGTGGACATTCTGAACAGTTCCATCGGCTTCAAACTTATCTCTAATTCGAGTGATGGTAAGTCGCGTTGGTGGATCTGTTTGAAACTCCCTCCTAAACTGTCTTTGCACTTCAACTGCGTTTTCACACTTCCAGTAGCATTTTAGAATGAATTTCCTTTGTTCAAAGCTTAGTCTGACTGCCATTATTAATTCTAATGGGTTTAACTTGGAAAGAAAGAAACATCAATTGAGCTATCAGCTGTTAAAGTGTGTATACATTTTTTTGGGACGCCCTGTATATAGCACAGCCACCTTTACGTCTCGTCGTTCTATCCGCTCTTAGTAAGTTGAAGCCCTCTATATTTATCTCTTTCTTATCAATACAATGTTCGCAGTTTTCACAATTTCCTTGGCAATCTTTAAGATGAGTTTCTGTGAGGCATGCGACGTCCGCCCTTGTTTCGTCCATAAATCCTTTCAGGTACGAAACCTTATTGAGTGATTGGTTTGGTCTTATTCCTTGAATACAGGTAACAATTTCCGAGGGTAAGACTTAAGATTCAGATAATTTTAAAATTTACTGTATAATTTTGGACCACCCTAAATTATATATATATTATTGTAATAATAATAATATAATATAATTAAAGTAACATTATACAGGGTGTACATAAAGTCAGGATCTATTTTGTGAAGCACTTGGAAATTATATGGAATTCAATCATAAAATTATAAAGTGGTAACATTTATTAAATAATTAAGAGTAGGATTCGACGTGACGCCCATCAGTATCCCTGCACAGCTCAAATCGTTCCGCAGCATTTCTAAACACATTCTGGAGCATTTGCGGGGTTATGTTATCTGCAGCAGTTCGTATACGTGTACGTAAGTTTTCAAGACTCGTAATCTTCGTCTGATAGACGTGCGATTTGATAAAGCCCCATGCAAATAAATCTAAAGGGGTTAAATCTGGTGATCTCGCTGGCCAAGGTCTGTTGCTTCCGCGTCCGATCCAGCGATTTGGAAAACGTCCATTTAGATAATCCTGAGCAATTTTGGCATAGTGACAAGGAGCACCATCATGTTGATAGACGACGGTACTAACAAGCCTATCCCCGTCGTCTATCAACATGATGGTGCTCCTTGTCACTATGCCAAAATTGTTAAGGATTATCTAAATGGACGTTTTCCAAATCGCTGGATCGGATGCGGAAGCAACAGACCTTGGCCAGCGAGATCACCAGATTTAACCCCTTTAGATTTCTTTGCATGGGGCTTTATCAAATCGCACGTCTATCAGACGAAGATTACGAGTCTTGAAAACTTACGTACACGTATACGAACTGCTGCAGATAACATAACCCCGCAAATGCTCCAGAATGTGTTTGGAAATGCTGCGTAACGATTTGAGCTGTGCAGAGATACTGATGGGCGTCACGTCGAATCCTACTCTTAATTATTTAATAAATGTTACCACTTTATGATTTTATGATTGAATTCCATATAATTTCCAAGTGCTTCACAAAAATAGATCCTGACTTTATGTACACCCTGTAGTTATAAGTAATATAATATAATATGATGCAAACCCATAGGGAAAAAGAAAAATGACTCCTGTGGGTTTGCATCATTCATTCATTTCACGTGTTTAATTGTGAAATTCATCCCATATATATATATATATAATATATATACTGTATATACACTGAGCGGCAGAAAAATTGGCCCACTTGGAATATTGCGAAAAGCAAAAATGTGGGCAAGCTTCTGTTTATAAAAGTTTTAAAATTCGAAAATATCGTCCATGAGGAAACCAAATAACGAGATAAAACAACATCAGCTGCGAACACACTAGCTGTAACGAATTTTCGACTTCTTTTAAGAATTCGACAGTCTGACATTCAGTTGCTTTTGGACTGCTAGTGCTACTTTTTTCTTCCACTAGTGAGAGTAGGCATTTGCGTTTAGTAACAGATAGACTTCTAACTCTTTTGGGTTTCAGAATTGGACATTTACAATGGATTTGAGTGCCGTGAGCGTCGCAAGAGTCGTCGTTCTAACTGAAGATGGTCGGAGCCAGCGTTACGTCGCCGATGCGCTAGGAATTCCAAAAACAACGGTTCGACGTGTCCACCAACGTTTTGTGGAGACAGGAGAGTACACCAGAAGATCAGGATCTGAAAGATCGCGCTGCACATCTGCCCGTGACGATCGTTTCATCAGTTTTGAGTGTTTTGCGAGATCGCCGCTTGACTGCCACAAACGTCCGCAATGAGCTGGAAAGGTCTCGAGACGTAAGTGTATCGGAGCGAACCATTAGAAGGAGACTTATGGAAAGTGGCTTACATGCTAGACGTCCAGCAATGGGCCCGGAATTGCTCCCACACCACCGCAATGCTTTTCTTGCTTTCGCTCGTGAGCATGTCAATTGGACTATGGTCCAATGGGGACGAGTATTGTTCACGGACTTTCTCGTGTTCTTCTCCACACTCTTTCCGGTCTATCTTCCGATCTATGAAACGATCGTCACGGGCAGATGTGCAGCGCGATCTTCCAGATCCTGGTCTTCTGGTGTACTCTCCTGTTTCCACATAACGTTGGTGGACACGTCGAACCGTTGTTTTTGGAATTCCTAGCGCATCGGCGACGTAACGCTGGCTCCGACCATCTTCAATTAGAACGACGACTCTTGCGACGCTCACGGCACTCAAATCCATTGTAAATGTCCAATTCTGAAACCCAAAAGAATTAGAAGTCTATCTGTTACTAAACGCAAATGCCTACTCTCACTAGTGAAAGAAAAAAGTGGCACTAGCAGTCTAAGAGCAACTGATGTCAGACTGTCGAATTCTTAAAAGAAGTCGAAAATTCGTTACAGCTGGTGTGTCCGCAGCTGACGTCGTTTTATCTCGTTATTTGGTTTTCTCATAGACTATATTTTCGAATTTTAAAACTTTATAAACAGAAGCTTGCCCACTTTTTTACTTTTCGCGATATTCCAAGTGGGCCAATTTTTCTGCCGCTCAGTGTGTGTGTGGGTGTGTGTGTGTGTGTGTGTGTGTGGTGTGTATATATATATATATATATATATATATATATATATATATATATATATATATATATATTACTGAAATTGAATTTTCTCCTTGCAAGTAAATTCTTACAGTAACTTTGGCACGAAGCGATTTTATGGAGAGAAAACAAATTTCTTTAATTTTATTGTAAAACCATAAAATATTAACAGAAATATGTAAAAAATGTTTATTTTTAAGAGAAAGACAATATAAATAATTAGAATTTTAAGGATTTTTTATTCACTTTCCACTCTCCTGAACAAAATTCAATTTTCTGTGATGTAATGTGTGTGTGTGTGTGTGTGTGTGTGTGTGTGTGTGTGTGTGGTGTGTAATAATATGTCTTCAGGTTGAAAAAAGCATATATACAAACGTATATATACGAGTACAACGTGGAGTAATATTTTATCTCTTTAACCAAATGTTCCTTTAAGGGGATAGGTAATATGGAGGTAAAAGATTTGTGCATGTTTATCTATCCCTGAAGACTCGTTTTGTTTTTCTGCTTCAGCATATATTCTTCTTCGTTCATATATTCTTTTTTTATCATTATCATTCAACTTGTTTTTGGTTTGTTCTCTGTTAAAACACTATTTATTGTTGTCACTTACACATCCGTTACTTTGTAAACCAATAGCGGAAGGATGTTTCAAGCATTCAATTTTGTCCAAACTGGAAGGTCCAATTCACTCAGTGATTTCACCTTTGATTTAAGTGTTTTACTGCAAATTTTCATTTGAAATATGTTTGATAACATGGCTTTCAGAGAAGGGAAGATTTCGAGCCACACACAGCCAATGAGGTGCCTTACCACTCTTGCTTAAAGTTATCACTTTCGTGTATTCCGAGTGTGTGTGGAAATTTATTGCTCTTGCAGCCTTACATTATATACATGCACGAAGACGAGAGCAATGAAACATACAGAGGAAATCAAATAGTGTATATTTGTATATTAGAAGTCCAGACATTTCGACATCAGAGCGAATACCTCTCTCAAAAGTAATGGATATATATATATATATATATATATATATATCATTAGAGGTAGTAGTTAGCATCGGGTTCGATTCCCGTCAAGTTCAGGCGGCGTGCAGCTCACCCAACTGTTTATACAACTTCTAGTTGGTAGATGAATGGGTATCATTGAGAAAACCCGAAATGAAGTGGGGTGCTGCAGAGGGATCGAACACAGGTCGATCCTGGACATTTCTTCAAAACCCAATAATGTAGAAGAATTACGGCATTTGGAAGAGTGAGGTCCATGGTGTAATGGTATCGCGTCTGACCGGCAATCGGAAGATCCCGGGTTCGATTCCCAGGTGGTTACCTCATTTTTTCATTTGTTCCGTTCTCTCTCTCTCGTCTTGCGCGGAATATCTCCTATACAAGCGTCGTTCTTTACGTTATTTATACTGCGTGTTCTTTGCAGTTGAATGTATATAATGTTACGGCATGCGGGAGGTGCCCCCTTGGGGCATTGGTTTCTGCGAGTATGTAGAAGAATTACGGCATTTGGAAGAGTGAGGTCCATGGTGTAATGGTATCGCGTCTGACCGGCAATCGGAAGATCCCGGGTTCGATTCCCAGGTGGTTACCTCATTTTTTCATTTGTTCCGTTCTCTCTCTCTCGTCTTGCGCGGAATATCTCCTATACAAGCGTCGTTCTTTACGTTATTTATACTGCGTGTTTTTGCAGTTGAATGTATATAATGTTACGGCATGCGGGAGGTGCCCCCTTGGGGCATTGGTTTCTGCGAGTATGTAGAAGAATTACGGCATTTGGAAGAGTGAGGTCCATGGTGTAATGGTATCGCGTCTGACCGGCAATCGGAAGATCCCGGGTTCGATTCCCAGGTGGTTACCTCATTTTTTCATTTGTTCCGTTCTCTCTCTCTCGTCTTGCGCGGAATATCTCCTATACAAGCGTCGTTCTTTACGATATATATATATATATATATATATACACACACTGTATATACTCTGTGTATATATATTCTCAGCTATAACTTTATACGTATATATGATATGTACATCGTTAATCTAAGTCTTTGAATGAGGATCTCCTTATGTATCAAGGAAACAGAGGCACAAGCCATGCTAATTTATCGATCTCTTGTTTTAGTTATGTATCACAACGTCTCTCAGAGGTTCTCCAGAATCTCTGCATCCAATTGTCTTTTGTCCAGGTCTTGCTGCTCACAAAGATAAGTAAACGTGCTATATATATATAACGGGTGTGCCATAAAAAAGGGTACATTTAAAAAGGCTATAAAATCAACATTTGTCATTTAATTTTAATAAAACTTCTACACAATAAAACATATGTATTTATCTATATGCAAACAAGTTTTCAGACTAAAATATCAAATAATTCAAATTCTATCAACATTTAACGAAAGAGTATGATTTTTCTACTTAACATGCAAAAATTATTAAACCTTTTTAATATTTTTTTATAAAAATAATTTTTAACGTAAAATTTACCTGAAATTATTAAAAAAATTGTTCGAAATGCTTTCCTTCCATTTTAATAACTTTTTTTATTCTTGGCCGGAATATGGAAGAACTTAGCAGAGCGAGTCTACAGGACTAGGATAAAAGATGTCGCCAATTTACGTGAGATCATTCAAAAATGGGGAGAGCTTCCACAGGAACAAGTAAATCGAGCCATAGATGAATTCCGGCCAAGAATAAAAAAAAGTTATTGAAATGGAAGGAAAGCATTTCGAACAATTTTTTTATAATTTCAGGTAAATTTTACGTCAAAAATTATTTTTATAAAAAAATATTAAAAAGGTTTAATAATTTTTGCATGTTAAGTAGAAAAATCATACTCTTTCGTTAAATGTTGATAGAATTTGAATTATTTGATATTTTAGTCTGAAAACTTGTTTGCATATAAATAAATACATATGTTTTATTGTGTAGAAATTTTATTAAAATTAAATAACATATGTTGATTTTATAGCCTTTTTAAAATGTACCCTTTTTTATGGCACACCCGTTATATCATACGGCGGTAAGGCTCGGAGCCTTGCCCCTAAAATTGGCTCATTCTTTCGTGGAGCAGAGAGCTGCTCACCTGATCTCTCTTTCTCCTATATCCAGTCCAGACACACCTAATTCTTATTTCTTTTGGCAAGTGATTAAATAATTTTGGTCCTCTGACTTCAAAGCTATTCCCACGCAAGGTTAAAATTGTTCCTTATCTGATTTTTAATTTGGCAATGCTTCACATTTTGTCTTTGCTGTTTTTCAGTGCCGTATGGAGGTTTATAGAGTTTGTATAGAGATTAGGAACCATTTTTAAAACTGTTTTCTATGTCCAGGTGATAATATATCTCTCTCTCTTCTTCTCTCCAAGGAGCAAAAGTTTAATTCACATAACCTCTCCGAGTTATTTAAATCTTTTAATCCACATATTTTTGCTGTAAAGTTCCTCTGTATTTCTCGTAACTTATTTTTTTCTCTTTTTTTTATTTTTTTACATAATGGGACGTTAGAACTAAGCAAAATTCCAGTTTGGTATTATTCGAGTTTTCAGGTTTTTTTCCTTTTAAAAGATTTTAATGTCTGTTGTATTATTCGTTGCTTTCGAGTTCCTTTGAACTTTCTAACCATTTTGGGTAGAGTGGTCTATACCACCTCTTCCCAACCGGTCGTCATGGCGAATTTCGTGGGTGGGCCATGGAGGTTGGTCATAGCCTACCTTTTAAAATTGAAATTCAAATTTAGAAGTAGTATAATTTTAGTTATTTTATAAAGTTATTGGCATTTAACTAAGCTTATATTTACATTATTTTTCCATGAGTTATTCGAATCAGCTCTAGTGGGTCATCGCCTCAAAAAGGTTGGGAACTACTGATCTACAGTGGTGTATTAAAGGCGGGGGCCAAGGGGTCAGGTCACAGGGCCCAGCTGTTTTAGGGGGCGATATTTATAATGATATCAATAATAAATTTGGAATGCTCAACAATATCTCTCAACTAACTTCAGAGGAAGCATCAAAAGCAATAAAAAATCTGGCTAGTCCATTACCCAAATGATTTTGAGGACAGCTTCTCATTTGAGTTTCAGCATTTTGTACTGTTTGTCAAAAAAACGCTTCAGCGGACACTCGCCCATTAGGAGTACTACAGGAAATTCACAAATTGAGGGCTGCTTTCCCAAATGCTTTCATTGCTTATCGCATTTATTTGTGTTTGATGATGTCAAATGCAACTGCGGAGCGTTCTTTTTCTCATTTGAGCATGATTAAAAATGTTAAACGTCAAATGCTAACCCAAAGGAAATTGCAAAGTCTGTCATTGTTATGCATAGAAAACGATATTTTGCAGAATTTAAATACAGAGCTTGTGATTGGAAAATTTAGTGATATGAAGCCGCGCAAAAAACTTTTGTAGACTGGTGGTGGATGATTTTGTGATCAACTTTTGTAGATTAGTAATGAACTGGTAGTTGTGTAAGTGGTTTGGTGTAATTGTAGCAGCTTGATATATATATATATATATATATATATATATATATATATATATATGATACACACAGACAGTGCATGGAACAAGGAACTCTTCTGGGATAATTAAATCCACTATAGTCCGAATAAGTAATGGTAAATGACAAACACCATAGTTTTTTTTTTTCATGATGCTAGCCCGACGTGGGCAACGGGTCACTCGCAAAGAGGTCCCATAAATATAGCTTCCCTCACCAGCTATCTGTAAAGCAGACAGGATCCAGCTTTGGGACATGGATCTAGAGTTTAAAGCAGCCTAGCCCTGCTACATTTAGAACCTCAATATAAGCAAAAGACTCGCTGCCTTCACGTCAGATTGAATACATTAAAGAAAAAGGGGTAACTATTATATTTTTAGCCAAAAACCAAAACTTAAACCTCAACTGGCAGAATTGAGCGTCCACTTTTCAAGGCACATAACATGTCCGTTTCATAGTTACCCCTTTTTCTTTAATGTATTCAATCTGACGTGAAGGCAGCGAGTCTTTTGCTTATATTGAGGTTCTAAATGTAGCAGGGCTAGGCTGCTTTAAACCCTAGATCCATGTCCCAAAGCTGGATCCTGTCTGCTTTGCAGATAGCTGGTGAGGGAAGCTATATTTATGGGACCTCTTTGCGAGTGACCCGTTGCCCACGTCGGGCTAGCATCATGAAAAGAAAAACTATGGTATTTGTCATTTACCATTACTTATTCGGACTATAGTGGATTTAATTATCCCAGAAGAGTTCCTTGTTGCATGCACTGTCTGTGTGTATCATAAAAAACTCAGGGGACCATTCTGAGTTCATTCCCATATATATATATATATATATATATATATATATATATATATGTGTAAAACTTGCATTATTTGATTTAGAAATAAATGGTTTTATCTAGAAATGGTTTTATTAATTTACGACTCGAAGGTTTGTCTTGATGAGGGGCCCAAGAATATTTTGTCCCAGGGCCCAAAAATTCTTAATACGCCACTGCTGATCTATACACTTTACCTGAAGAACTGGAATTTTTCGCTGTTAAATTTCATATTGTTGCCTTCTGATCATCTTTAAGTTGTATCTGTGTCTGTTTGCGGTGACTTCCCATGATCATTTAGCTTTTTTATCAGTGCGTCAACTTTTGTGTCGTTTGCAAAGGATGTTATTGTACTGGTGTTGGTCCTTCTCCTATCTATATCGGTTAGCATTATTATAAATAACAATGGAGCATGTACCGTTCATTAAAGTACTGAGTTACGGATCTCAACTGATGATGTTTCTTGGACTGTTACAACTTTCTTTCGTTCTCTAAAGAAGTTATGTATCCAGTCTCCAATTTTTCCTCTTATACCCATTCTATGCATTATTATTCCGTGGCAATTGCCTTGGCAAAATCCACGTATTTTAAATCGTAGTTGGCGTTGTTTTTGAGTACGTCGCTAAAATAATGTTCTCGTGTTTTATTAGGTGTGAGAGGCACGATCTTCCTGATCTGAATCTCTGTTGATTTTTATTTAAGCTTTCAAGCGCCTCCAGAAATGTACAGGTTTTCTTCCTAATATTCTCTCATGGAGGTGTGATGTCAGTGGTACAGGTCTATAGCATGTGATCTTTATATAGGAATGATGTTAGCTTTCTTCAAGCTGTCCAATATTTCTTGTTTGTCGAAAAAGTACAGATAAATACAGAGGCGTTGCTATTTCTATTTTTCATTTTCTTCCTTACAATTTCTTATTAGTGTAGCGTAGTATTTGTCCGGACCTCACGCTCAATGCTCTCTCCTTCGTCCTATAACTCGTGTAATATCTCTCGGCGTATAAAGTAAAGCCGGTATTATTATTCTCTTAGTAATTCTTCCTGAAGGAGGAAGTTGCAGTCACATATTATTTTGTTTGCTTTTGGAACCCTTAAAAATGATTCGTATTTTACTCTTAATATCTTAGACTTCATTTTGAAGTCATCGTTTAGTGTATTATCTTTCCTTAAGAGGTTTTATTTTTTTATCCCCTTTTGATCAAAATTCCAAAAATATTTTGGATCCTTTTTTCTTATTTATTAATCTACAGGGTGGCCCATAAGTCCCAATCGATTATACAGTAATTAAAGCGAAAATACAAAAAATTAAACAAAGTAAAAAGTTTATAATAAAGTTAAAAATATTTATTGATTTAAAGTGCAAAATCTAACCATCTCGACAAATACCTCCTTAGTAATCGATTACGCCAGTGTGAGCTCAGCCAGCTGGATTTTCGCTTTAATTATAACCGATTGGAACTTATGGGCCACCCTGTATATGTATTTTATTAGCGTTTTTGTGCCGCGGTCTGTATCTACAAGTTTCACCTGCTATGATCACATTCTTGGTGGTGGTGTCTGTTCACTTATTTAGTTTCGAAACTATTTTACTTTTTATGCCAAACTGTGTTCGTTTTTCTCTTTTGTATTTGTCTCTTTTTCCTTTTGTTTGTTTTTCCCGTTTTCTTATTCATGTTTTTAAGAATTTTTATCGTTTTCTCTTTCAAATACTGGAGTGCAACACCTCTTCCATTGTTTTATCCTTAAATATAATTTCCCAGTCTGTGGATGTCATGTTTGATTTTATGCTATTCAAGTTTGTGGTCTTCGAGTTGAAATTAAAGTGTGCAAATTTATTTAACACATTAAATTTTGGTTTGTTTATTTTTTTTTTGATTCAGCGTCGTTATATGGGTTATTTCAATAATCTTACGGTCCAGTATTATTATTGAAGTAACTTACATTTTTAGTCAAATTTCTTTTATTTGTGAATACTAGGCCTAAACAGTTGTTTTCCTGAGTATTTTATTCACTTACTTTATGTTAAAATATACTCGTCGTCTACATAGGATAACAACAGTTTAATTTGCTCATGGTCTTCTTTTGCGCTTCTTTTATCTTGATGAATATATATATATATATATACATTTCTCCCTATCTATCTAGTTGTCTATAGACAGATACATAGATCTAAATAGAGAGAGAAAAGGGAGGGAATGGGGGGCGAGGAGGAGGCGGAGGCGGAATTTGGTCCTTTCATGAACCGCAAAAACTAATAAATAAATGAATAAATAAAACGAAACAAAGGCATCTTTCGCTATTTCGAGTCTTCGATTGTTTTCACCGAGGATTTGTCAGTGGAGAAGACCAACGTGAAAGGTGTGTGGAAACCTTCTTTTCTCTATCTACAAATGATACGTTATGAGACGAAACTCGCTTGACATATTAAATGGTAGGAAAGTTCCTTTATTTACCCCGACAGCCTCGAGTCGACAGGTCAGGTTAACCTTTAACCCTGTGTCAATTTCCACTGTCGACTGTGTCAACAACATGGAAGTAGAATTTAGTTAAAAAAAAAAAAAAATACTTGAAATTTTAGTTTATTTTTTATATTTGTTTGTCAAAAGATTCAATCTTCATATTTTGCAGTTTGGTTTTAATTATAATTCCTTTGACATTTAGCCCATGCATTATTTCTATTGGAATTATGAATTACAACATTTAGCCTTTCTCTTTTAAAATAAGTATTTTTTTTTAATATACTCGTGTGTGTGTGTGTGTGTGTGTGTGTGTATATATATATATATATATATATATATATATATATATATATATATATATATATATATTGAAAAACCCTGACTGGTAACCTTCACGGGAATGTTGTCACTTAAAACAAAAAGTAAATTTTAATTAAGGAATTTGTCACAAGATTCTTAAAAATTCTTTTCATTTGTGTATATATATATATATATATTGTAATTGTTATATAATTATAATAAGTTGGATCTCTTTAATACTTATTACTATCATGAGTTGTTATGTACTATTATTACTACTGCTATTACTATTACTACTACTACTACTACTAATAATAATAATAATAATAATAATTATATGCCCATTCTTGAAAGGGTGTAACAGAAAGTGATAAAGCAAAGAGAAAACAATACCACATGCCCAGACATCCTGGGTAAACTTCTCATAGTGATTGCAAAAATTTATACAGGAAGAGAGATTAAAGGATACGTTTCCTGAAGACGTTATCAGGAAAGATAACAGAAACGGACATGATCAAACGAACCTGACCTGAACTGACCCGTTTCCCGTTTCTCGTGTCGTGCCTCAGCGATACATACCCCCATCGTGATGTTCATTGAAAGGGTATCACTGCAGAATTTGTTTCCATTCATTACTGTAACCAGGGTACGAAGAGGGTATATGTATGGATCCATCTAAATCTAGGAATAATACATTAAAATAATGATTACATTATTTCTCATTAAAGATTATTATTTTTTTAGATATATTTATTGATAATTTGCCAGTTATTTTCATTTTACTTCTTTACTATATCATATATCATTTAATATACCATATCATATACTATACCATTTAATATACCATATCATATACTGTACCATTTAATATACCATATCATATACTGTACCATTTAATGTACCATATCATATACTGTATCATTTAATGTACCATATCATATACTGTACCATTTAATATACCATATCATACTGTACCATTTAATTTAAAATCATGTAACATTTTGTCAACTTTATATTATATTTATTATTATTATTAATATTATTATTATTATTATTATTATTATTTGGTTGTCTCTATTATTATTACTTGCCATTTTCACTATTTTTACATAAGGAATAAGGTAAATGCCATTAATTTTGCCTAAAAAGCCTCCATGATTCCAAGGGCATATTCAAATGGGAGTACTCTGAATATATTAAAGTCGTCATAACAAATATCTAAAAATTGTAAAACTCCGCCACTTTATTTGTATTCATTTTTTAATAAAGTTTGAATATATGTTTACATTTCAGTGTTAGAAAGCTTAGCCTTGCCAATTTTCAAAGTCACTTTAGCACTTCTTTTGTTTCACTCACATCAAAACACATACTACTACTACTACTACTACTACTACTACTATAAATAATAATAATAATAATAATAATAACGCATATAACCGCTTTTGGTTTGAAACTTTTCATCGGCTCAGTTAAACTTAATGTCTTTGCAAAGGACTGGTCAGAATTTATAATTCCCACTCCTAATTTATTAACTATAATGTTAAATATAAAAAATCAATGTTATAATCAATTACTTGTATATTCTCGATAGATCTGAATAGTTAATAATAAGTTATACAAATCTTTGCAGCTCTCTTTGGTGAAGTATATAATTTGATTTTTTTTCTGAAATATCTACATCTCATATCTATATCTATATATCTATAGAGAGAGAGAGAGAGAGAGAGAGAGAGAGAATGTTGAGCCCTTTGTTCCAGCTCTCAGAACCTACTTCCGTCTCGCGTCAAATTCATTAAAATAATGGTAAAATACGTGCAATCTCCCAATCCGAGGTTTGACAACAGACATTCCTTCAATCAAAGCAATTATGATGTCACACCATATAATAAACCTATTTTATAACTAACTTTTACTACCCAATTCTCGCCCTTACTTGGTATGTAGGTGCTACTTCGTCATTTTATAATAAGAGGATGGTGACAGTTCTGCGATGAGTTCTCGAGATGAAGTCCCTTCGGGTTTAGAGTTTACGGAAGTTAAGCTTTTAAGCCATGTAAATCATTGTTCTTAATCTCTCATTGTCAGAAGACGATCATTGTCAGAAGACGATCATTGTTCGTCCTCCAGCAACGAATATCGTATATAAAACATATCTTTTTCGTGGCTGAAAATTTAGCTTTTCATGTCAGGAAAACATAAAGGAACTGAATCGTTTAGTTTGGCTACAGATTAAATTAAGTTAATCGGGTTAATTGGATAGATTTGGGTGTAGGTTAGATTAGACACTGCTCACAGGTATTTTCTGTTCATAATTTTCATAATTTTTGTGTAATTATTGGTTTAAAGCAGTTATCCAAATGGCTCCTTTTTTTTTTCAGTATGTTTAAAGTTATCATTTTGAAGAAGTAATCACGGACACAAACGTAATTTAAAGAACTCATTTTCAAATTAATCTAAATCATTTAAGATAGTTTAAGCAGAAATTATCACTTCGAAGTTAATCTGTCCTTTCAAAATTAAAATTTTTTTTAGTCTTTATATCTATCTGATCAACAAAAAGCAGAGCTATTGAAGAATAGGGATCCCAGCCTTCTTTAGTTAGCTTTATAAGGCTAACTAACGAAAATATCATGACCTAACCTAACCAATCGTCAAGGGCGTACAGTTAACCTAACGATTGGTTAGGTTAGGTCGTGATATTTTCGTTAGTTAGCCTTATAAGCCTAACTAAAGAAGGCTGGGGTCCCGATTCTTCAATAGCTCCCAAAAAGCTTTTGAACATTCACCTCAGGTTAATTTCTAAATGGTTAATATAAACATACTCAGAAAATTAAAAATTTCGACAAATTGTTTACAATATATACTGTATATATATACTGTTCATCCTTCCACACAATAAAGAAAGTGGTTGGTAGATAAATGGGTACCCTAGGTGGCCTAGTGGTTAAGACGCTGGGCTGCTGATGGGGCGTGGTTCGGATTCCACGTTAAACTGTAGGTCTAAGGTGGAGTGAAAAGCTTGACCTTCGTCAGAATGAACAATTCGGGCGGAAGCTAACCAAAGGTGTGTGTGTGTGTGTGTATATATATATATATATGAGAGAGAGAGAGAGAGAGAGAGAGAGAGAGAGAAGCTCTCTTTTTTCTCAGTTCATTTCCCTTAATGGTATAAGAAGCATCAACGAATTGATTGGCCGTCGACAAAAATAAAAAAAGTTGAGAAATTTGTTTTCGGGATGTTCTCATGAATTTTCGATTCTCTCTCTCTCTCTCTCTCTCTCTCTCTCTCTATATATATATATATATATATATATATATACAGTGGCGCTTATAAGTATTCATACAGAGAAATATTTTAGTTATATTCGTCCTTATCTTTTGTATCATGCATAAGATAGTTATGAAAAGATTACCGTTTGTTTGGGAAAGTTTAACAAATAAAAAAATTAGTTCAACTTCAAAATATAATGTAAAACATCAAAGAATTTGAGGAAAATAAAAAAGTTTTAAAATACATAAGTTTTCGTACATTTACTTAAAAAATTATTTAATGCTTTGTTTATTTCCACCTTTGCTTGAATGACTTCAACGATTCGTTTTGGATATTTTTCTATAACGTTTCGACATCTTTCGATAGAAATTTAGCCCATTCTTCTAAAGAAAATTGTTGTAGTTCATTCGGATTTGAAAGGTTTCTCTTTCTGACATCTTTTTCAAACCAAACCATAAGTTCTTCATTAAATTGAGGTCTGGGCTTTGACTGGGTCACTCGAGAAGTTTGAAATTCTTTTGTTGAAGCCATTTCATGGTGCTCTTATTTTTATGTTTTGGATCATTATCTTGTTGCAGTACCCATCCGCAACTTCCGAACTGGAGGCAATACATTTTCTTCTAAAATTTCCAGAGATTTCTTCCAATTCAAGATTCCATTGATGACAATAAGCTTTCATGGACCAGAAGCACTAAAGCATCCCCAGAGAAAGAAACTACGACCACCATGTTTAACCGTAGGAAGGATGTTTATTTCCTCGAATACAGTATTTAATCTTCGCTTTGCTCGTTGTTCCCGAATAATTCAATTTTGGTCTCGTCTGTCCAGAGAACTTTCTTCTAGAATGCAAATACATCATTTTAATGATCCTTGGCCTACTTTAAACGATCTTCTTTGTGCGCTTTCGTAGCAGAGTTTTTCTTCGTGGAATTCTTCCATGCAGACCATTCTTTCTCAATGTACGACTCACAGTAGAAGGATGGGCATCGATCCTAGATAGTCTTAATGTTTGGCAAATATCACACCCGCAGTCACTCGTGGATTCGCAGCAGCCATTCTTTCAATCCGCCTACCTGTATGTTCTGAAATCTTGCAAGGTCGTCCACACTTGGCAGAGTTTTGATTGTTCCAAACCCTTTTCATTTCTTTACAAGTGCAGTAACCGTTGTAAATGGAATTCGGAGTTCTTCTCCTCTCTTCCTATAACTCTTTCCAGACTTATGCGCAGCGATAACAGATCGCTTAAGATCTGTAGCTACCTCTTTACCACGACGAACTATTGCTTACTAATAGCTTCTACTGTACAGTCGTCCGTCTTCCATGAAGATTCACAGGGAAAATTGTAGAATTCAGAATTACCAACAGTCTCTAATCAATAAACAGCTAACTACCGATAAAAAATTTAAATTCTTCAAGCCTAAAAAGGTGAACATACAAAGTATTAAATAATTGTAAATAAATGTACGAAAACTTTTGCATGTTAACTTTTATATTTTCCTTAAATTCTTTGATGTTTTACATTATATGGTGGAATTAAATTCATATTTTTATTTGTTAAAATTTTTCAAACAAACGGTAAAATTTTCATAGCTATCCTATGCATGGTACAAAAGATAAGGACCAATATAACTGAAATATTTATCTGTACGAATACTTATGAGCGCCACTATATATATATATATATATATATATATATATATATATATATATATATATATATATATATATATATATATATATATATATATATATATATATATATATATATATATATATATAGGTTTAGTTTCTTAACGTCAATTTTCATTAACGAAAAATCTGTGGTTTTACGTTTTAACACATCATGAATTATAAACGAGTTAAATACTGAAGTTGATTGTCTTTGGCACAGACTTTTATCTTTGCTATATTGCAACTATCTTAAACTTTATTCTTCAAAGACGAAAATGTCTGTTAGTTAATATTGTTAATTTTAATGCTATTATTGTTAGTGATAATTATAATGGTAATTACAATGTTAATAATAATATTATTATAAAAGAAAAATGACTTACGCTACTTTGGGCATATTTTCTATATCACAGGTAATGAACACTACGTAAATATTAAAATTATGAGGATAAACATTGTTCTCAGACGAGTTTTATTCCTTTTTGCCTTATATTAAAACCCGCAAGCGCGCTTAGTCTCCACATGACCTTCACGTTTAGGACTTATGTCATTGACAATTACTAAACTCAGTCCTGTCGAGAGCGTTCATCATTGGCTTATAAATGTTGGATTATGTCAAGAGAAATTAAATAAGAGGAAAGATATTTACCAAATATGCTTTATTTTTTTCAGGAATATTTTTCCACAAATTTTTGATTTATGGAAGACATTTTTATGATGCGTTTTCTTTTATCTCTCTCTCTCTCTCTCTCTCTCTCTCTCTCTCTCTCCTCTCTACACACACACACACACATGCACATTTAGGATAGCCCCCGAATATTCCATATTGAATATCAAAGTCACACTGATCTTCAACCAAAACAAAAGGGGATGACTCAGCAAAATATTTGTTTAATGCGAATCATAAAAAAAGATTAACAAAGAAAACGGGCCAAAAAAATAGCTTATTTTTGTTTCAGTTTAAAAGGGGGGGATGACTTAAGTATTTTTTTTTTTTAATTGAGAGGGAGATGCTTGAAAGGGTACCGACTCATAAATACATTACCTTTTGATCTAATTTATATATATATATATATATATCGCAGACATTAATTTTGGAATTATTTTTAAAATATTTAAGTTTTAATATGAAAAAAATACAAATAATAAAATATTAAAATATTAAATTCTTTCGTTTCAAAATATTAACCCCAAAAAAAAAATAATTTTTATAAATATTTTCCAGTGAACCAAAGTCAAAGGCATTTTTAGTTATAAAATTCATTAAATTAATTACTTATTTATTAATTAATTAGATAATTTATTTATTTGTTTATTTATTTACTTTTTTATTTATTTATTGGCGTTATCGTACAAAAATAGGTATTCCGAATCTCTTGTCAATAATTGCTTCATAGAATTGGAATTTAAACGCTGAAGATATTTAACAAAAAAATTTCATATATTTATTTATTTTTTTAATAATTAAAAGACAATATTAGCTTTTTTAATAGAAATATAAAATATTTATTTATTTTTTTAATAATTAAAAGACAATATTAGCTTTTTTAATAGAAATATAAAATATTTCTACTTTAATATTATTATCAAATCTTTATTGATGGAATTGAAAATATGATAGGCATTTTTTCCAAATATAAAAAGCGAAATGGGGATTAATTTAATGTAATGCGAATTAAAATTGTCGTGGGAGGGAATTGATTCCGCAAATTTGGATAAAGGAACTTTGAAATTTACTGATTGTAACATCTCGGCAGTTGGATTCAAAAGACAAGGTCTCTGGCAGGCCTCTAGTGGGGTGATGTGGATGCTGCGAAGGAGTGATCCAATGAATTTTGTGTTTTGGAGGGACATTTCTCTGTTAAATATTAAAATTATATTCAGATTTCGCAGAAACTAGAAGTTAATTATTAACAGCTAAAATGAGAACGTGGAGAGGCGGTTCGCTGGTGTAAATCCAGTTTCGTTTGGCTCAAGAAACAACTGAGGCACGATTGAGATTGATAAGAATGGGCATATGGGCATACCAGCGAAAGAGTTCTGCAATTTTTTTTAGTTTTAATTTTAATTTTTCATACTGAATACCTCATTACTTTTACCTCATTAAAAAAGTACATCACAAGATTCAACCTCGAGGCAATTGAACGGGAGTTTATATAATGTTATAATAGATAATGTTTATAATGTTATAATAGATAACAATCTTATTAAGCTTTCATCTCAATTTTTTTACAATATTATTAACTTAATAATTAATAATGGTATAAATTAAAGGTTTTTTTACTATTTCCAAAGAGATGAATTCCACTAAAATAGTTTGATAACTACTTGAGGAGCGTCGAAATTGTTTAATAATGAAATTAAATCTACGGACTTTGTTCGAACAATTCTATTAAATTTTATACTGATGTTGGTACAGTACATGTCAAAAGACAGTCTGTGTCTAAAACGTTAATAAAAGTGTGTGTATATATATATATATATATAATATATATATATATATATATATATATATAAATTTATTTTTCTGTTTCTTATACTTATACATCTAAATAAATATATTCAACTTAAAAATTCACAAACACACATACACACAAACGCACACGTGCGCGCGCGCGCACACACACACACACATATATATATATATATATATGAAAATTGGTCGAATCATCATGAAAATTAAAAATTACAAACAACCACCTTCTCTGTTCAGGATCTGAACGAAGAAGGCGGCTCTTCCTCAAAAGACTCATTCATGGGCTGAGTTTCTGTCATAGAATAACTTTTTCTTTATCATTCTTTAATGCGGGGAATTAAAAGTATGAAGTTCATAGAAAAAAGGAATTGAGCCAATGTTTGATATATTGGCCAGTTGGCCATGACTAATATTGGTTTTTCCCCATTTTTGGACGATGATTGATTTAGGAGAATAGGTATAGGATATTCTATTTAGTATACCCTTCATTTAGAATGATTCACGTAGGATTTCTAGTCCTACGAGAGAGAACAGTGAAGACTACAGTAATGCTTAGTTCTTAATTATGATACCCGCTGTTTTTCTTTTTCAGTGTTTTGAATTTTTTATGAGTATTCTTTTTAGACAATTATAAAAATGTGGTGCTGTTTGTTCTTAGAAAAAGGTCTTCATTAATCTTTTTTATATATTTGTCTTAATTATAGCATTACTCCGAAAACTTTAGTGTAAAAAAAAATTATAAAATTATTACGTCACCATTTTTTACCTTATTTTGAAGCTGATTTTGAAAACACGCATTGAGAAGGTTGGAACTGTTTAAAAAACATACCGTCTAATTTTACTGTTTTATACAACTTAGTTTTTAAGATTTTATGTTTGCGGTTAACTAAGTATATACCATACTTGAGGTTGTTCATGCGCGTTAGAATCAAAGAGTGAGTTGCTCCTGAATAAAGTTAATGATAATCTTTTAAAAGTAGCCCATGGTACAGATTTTGTGACATAGTTTTAATATTGGGCTATATCCTTCTCGCTAAATTCTCCAGAACCAACAAGCTGAACTATCGTATAGCATATAAATATAACCTAATCTATAACTTATCATAATTTAAGGCAATCTAATCTAATCCAACGTAATCTGACCTAATCTTAATTAACTTAAACTAACCTGTACAATGTACATGCATTAATTTTGAACCACATTCGGAAGAATTTGGTCAGAAGAGCAAATCATATTTTTAGATTAGAACTTGCCTCGTGTCTTGGTCACGGCTATTTAATTGGATTTTTTAAATCCTTTTATAATTTAATAATTTTAATAATTGTTAATTCTTAAAAATTAAACTGTTTTGCTTTAAAAGGATTCTTATTAGGAAAATTTTAACATTAAAAGCGGCAGCAATTTTCATTCTCGCTTTGCTAAAGCGTGACGTAAATTAAAAAAAATAGTGCCTTAATTTTGTTGCAAGACAAGAGTAATGAGGTGGTCCTTATAAATAAGGATGATTACATTAAGACATAATTAACTATTGCCGTTTGACCAGAACTTCGGAAGAAATTTAATGCTTATTTGCCCTTGTTTTTCTTTTACGTGTTTATGGTTTACGCAAGTTCACAAAGCTGACTCCGCACTTCGCTTCACCCTGTAGCTGTTGATGCTCAGTGCTTCCTATAAGTTAGCCTCACGATTGCCAAAACTTTAGGTATGTATGTTGATACTACTTCAAAGGCGCATATTAAAAATTCATGACTTTACTGACAAGGTAAGAATATGCATTTAGAGAGTAAAATCGTAATTAATTTTGATATAGTTTCGTTGTTTGCTAAATGAACTGTCAAATGTACTTCTGAATGAGATTAAAAATACTCCGTCAAACGCTATATTTTTTCTGGTTAATGTCGGCATTTTCAGGCACTTGATACGTTTGTTTATTAAACAACTGTTTCACTTTTAATAATTTATTTAAACACCTTCCGTATCATTTTATGACTCTTCTCATTTTGATGAGGTTTCTGAAAAACTGGTTTCGCTTTGTCAATGACACACTTATTGTTGATGAAACCATCACTCTTTAGGAACTTTTGATTCTAAGTAGTTTAGAACAATACATCCAGTTTACTATCGAAAACAAGAAAGAAGTTCAGTTGCATGCCTTTTTCTGACATTTGTATAATTTGTAATTCTCTGGATAAACCAACGTTCAAGCTTGTAGTTCCCTCGAAGTTCTAATTTACACGTATTTTCAGGTCAATCGGAGAAGAAGGAAAGAATATTAAAAGAATATAGAATTTGTTACTCGATATATCCTAAGCCGAGACTGACTATAATGGAAAGGCTTTTAAGAGGTTGGAGCATTTTTAAGGATTTTATAAGTAACGATTACTGCCAGAAAAAGGTTTTATGATCTTAGTAGTTAACGAACAAGTTAAAAATATGTTCAAGCTGCCATTATCATTCAAAGCAGAAACTAACACGTTCTTGTATACCGAGAAATATTGATGTTACTAAAAACAGCCACGCTAATATTAGAAATATAATTCGTTCTATTATCGTCAAGAGAACACACTCGTAGGATGCGGTTGTTTACTTAGTCCCATTACTCATCTGTCAAAATTAATCGACGTATTTACTAACAAAATTATGTTCAAGTTGACAAGCCCATTTTTAAATTTTAAACATATAAAGATTACTGAACATAATATCTATTTTAATAGCGTAGCAATTCTTTCCTATGTCAGTGGTACAGATGAAAGAAAGACCAATGAATCATGAACTTGAAAAGCAGATAATTTTAGTGTTAAGATCTTCTTTGAGGCCTTAAATTTGATTCCTGCTCGAAGGAGACCAATAAACCACCAAGGTTGGTTGCTCGTAGTCATTAGTTTTGCAATTATGTTACTAGTGGCTTCTAATTGGCCCTATAGACATTTAATCGAGAGTGAAATAAACTCACCTTACCTAACCTAACCTAACTTAATCTAACCGTAAAAAATTTGATGATGAAATATCATCGGCCCGGTCCATTCAACACTTACGTTGTCTTCAACCGAATTTAATCAAAGCCAATCATTTTGTTCATTATATATATATATATATTATATATATATATATTAAGATCCAAAACAGACTACTAAATATTATAATTTATTGACTTCATAACTTCGAACCAGTGACAGAATGCAAACACAGACGAAATAAAGGACACATCTACACGAGAACGATCTATACAAATTACACACATAAATACGGGAAATAGAGATAATAGAATATTGAATTGGACAACGTAATTGCATCGTAAAATGAATGCAGGAAATAAGAAACAGAAAAAGATAAACTATTAAAGTTAATTGAATTTTTATTGTACTACGTTCGTTTTATATATATATATATATATATATATATATATATATATATATATATATATATATATATATATATATATATATATATATATATATTGTGTATGGTGATTCTTCTTTAAACGTTGTTTCATTAAAGTTAACCTTTTTAAATTTAACCCAGAATAACCGAGACATTTGTATGTGAGGTGTAAGAGTAATGATTCGCTTATTATTCTTCTAATCTCTTCTTTAGATTGATCTCCGATCATCGTGTGTTGTTAATTTGAAAGCATTTGCTCAAATTACTCACGAGTTCAATGTTCGCCCTTGATAAACATACGGGTTACGCCCCAGCCACGTCAGATGACAGTTTTCCGTTCGATCAGCGAGTTTAAGTCACGGTGAGCCTGTTTAGTATATGTATGGGTGATCACCCTGCGCGTTCAGATGATGTAGTGACCAGTGGTTCGGATCACACTTGAACGTCACATGACTTTGCTGTTCTGAAGGAGGTTAAACAATCCGAAAACATCATCATTATCACTTATATCCCAGTTGAGTCAGTGGGCCGTGCGTTTAGTTCAGATCACTTCATTTTAACATTTGACGGAGCCAATACAGAAGGTCATTTAGGTGATTATGAACTCATGTTAGGTCATTATGAAGCTATGTTTGGTCATTTTGGAAGCCAGGCAGATTTAGTACAATACCCGATGAGGTTTCCACTCACCACTAATTTCTGAGATATTTCATCTGAGAAAATTAAAAATCCAAAGACCCACTTTTTTAGTAATAAGTATTTTTGTAAGATTGTGAACAAGTAAGTATTGTATGGTCACATTTACTGAACACGAAGGATGAACAGACTTTATATATATATATATATATATATATAATATATACCCCCGCAAGGGGGTTCTAAGCTCGTGCTCTTGAGTGCTCTTTGTGCTCGTTTGTACGTGCTTGTTCCTGGAGGTTTCACGTGCGCCCTCCCGTGCCCTCACGTGCACCCAAGGATGATGGGGCTCGACCCTGCAGTCCTTGTCATCCTTGGTCTTTTTCCACTTCGACTGTCCCCTCCACCCTTTCTTTTTCCTCTGTCTTTCCTCTCACTTTTTCTTTGTTTTTCCGCCGAGATATGCCCTTTTAAATAGAGGCGAATCGGTTCTTCCCGAACTTTAAAAAAAATATATATATATATATATATATATACACACACAGTGTGTATATAGATGATACACACAGACCGTGCATGGAACAAGGAACTTTTCTGGAAAAATTAAATCCACTACAGTCCGAATCAGAGCCGGATTTAGACGTGTGGAGGCCCTGGGCAGCCTCCATGTGGAGGCCCCCCTACCTTATGGGAATACATAATTGAAGTCATCCATAAGATTCATAATATAATTAACATACATACACTTTCAAAACATCGTGCACTCTTGTGTCTGTCCATTCAACTCATTTCTGCAAAAAATGAAAGCCTCGGGTTACTCGGATATTCCATTATAGTGAGAGTAGGCCTAAAAGAGTAATAAAAACAAAATAATAATCAGTACACAACAAATAGTAATTGGTAAAAGTTTATGTACTACAGTGGTATTGGATGCGCGTGTTTTTTTGTTGATCATCTATCGGCTTTTTCTAGTTTCGGGTTTTTTCTATTTTGATAATGGCTTGTCAATATGTGGAGGCCCCCAAGATGTGGTGGCCCATGGGCAGCTGCCCACTTTGCCCACTCCTAAATCCGGCCCTGGTCCGAATAAGTAATGGTAAATGAGAAATAATATAGTTTTTCTTTTTCATGATGTTAACCCGACGTGGGTAAAGGGGTCACTCGCAAAGAGGCCGCAAAAATATAGCTTCCCTCACCAGCTATCTGTAAAGCAGATAGGATCCAGCTTTGGGACAGGATCTAGTGGTTACAGCTACACCTAGCCTACTATATCCAGAACCTCAATATAAGCAAAAGACTCGTTGCATTCGCGTCGGATTGAATAAAGAAAAAGGGGGTAACTATTGTATTTTTAGCCATAAACCAAAACTTAAACCTCAACTGGCAAAATGTATGTATTTAAAATTGAATACATACGTATTCAATCCGACGCGAATGCAACGAGTCCTTTGCTTATATTGAGGTTCTGGATATGGTAGGCTAGGTGTAGCTGTAACCCCTAGATCCTGTTCCAAAGCTGGATCCTATCTGCTTTGCAGATAGCTGGTGAGAGAAGCTATATTTTGGGGCCTCTTTGCGAGTGACCCGTTGCCCACGTCGGGCTAACATCATGAAAAAGAAAAAACTATAGTGTTTGTCATTTACCATTACTTATTCGGACTACAGGGGATTTAATTTTCCCAGAAGAGTTCCTTGTTCCATGCACGGTCTGTGTGTATCATAAAAAAACCTCAGGGGACCATTCCGAGTTCAATCCCATATAATATATATATATATATATATATATATATATATATAAAAGGCTACATACATCCTTCTGAAATAAAGTAAGTAAATAAGTATATATATGACAGATGATATTGCACAAGCCATAGGGAAACTAAAAGCACACTCAGCGGCAGGACCGGATAAAGGAATGCCACACTGATCAAAAACTGCAAGAATGCAATCACTGAGCCCCTATATTGGATATGGAGACGATCACTAGACACAGGAGAAATACCAGGCATCCTGAAGAGCGCAAACATAGTCCCAATATATAAAGGAGGAGATCGATCCGAGGCCAAAAACTATAGGCCAGTGTCGCTTACATCTCATCTCACTAAAATATTTGAAAGAATAGTTAGACAGAAAATCTATGACTTTTTGGAAACTCGGAAAAAATTCAATGATAACCAACACGGGTTTCGATCAGGCAGATCATGCCTATCAAACTAATGGAACACTACAACATTATTGATGCACTTGAAAGTAATGAAAACTATGATGTAATATACACAGACTTTGCCAAAGCGTTCGACAAGTGTGACCATGGAATCATAATACATAAACTGAAATATATGGGAAAACAGGAAAAGTAGGAAAATGCACATATAATTTCCTTAGTGAGCAGCGGCAAGTCGTTACAGTACAAGGAATATCTTCATCAGAATCAGAGGTCCTCATCTCAGTACCACAAGGAACAGTATTAGCTCCACTACTCTTCATGATCATGCTACTGACATAGATGAGGACTTTACCAGAGACAGCACAGTAACATCCTTTGCCGATGACACAAAGATCAGTAGAAAAATAAGAAACCCAGAATATATAGGATCTCTAAAACCGACATGAACAGAATCTACAAGTGGACGGAAGACAACAATATGAAGTTTAACACTGAGAAATTTCAGCTGTTACGGTACGGAAAAAGAGAGGACCTAAAATCCATGGAATATTATACCCCAAATGGAAAGGAAATTCAGAGAAATTCTAAAGCAAAAGATTTAGGGGTTGTAATGACTGATGATGCGAAACTTAAAACACAAAATAAGATAGCAGTAAACAGAGCAAAGAGAATAACTGGGCAGATACTGAGAACCTTTAAACGAAGGGATAGGAATATAATGATTCCTCTACTGAAAACACTGATTATACCCAAATTGGAATACAGCTCGGTCCTAACATCCCCATATAAAACAGAAGACATTAGACAGCTAGAAGGGATTCAGTGAAGCTTCACAGCCAAGATCAATGGGTGCAAAGAACTAAATTACTGGGAAAGGTTACGAGAACTAAACTATATTCACTGGAAAGGAGAAGAGAGAGAGACACCATTAATTACACTTGGAAAATAATAGGGAAACTAGTCCCTAATCTTACTCTGAACCTTGTAACTCCCTATACAACGGTGGAAAGTAGAAAAGGAAGACTGTTTCGTGTTCCCAAATTAAAGGCGAGACAGGGAACATCCTTATCCCTGAAAGAAAATAGTTTTGTTGTGAGAGGACCAAAACTGTTTAATCAGCTGCCCAAAGACCTAAGGAACACGAGTGGTGTTGCAGTGGACATTTTCAAAAGAAGATTGGACGCCTGGCTCAGAATAATCCCAGATGAGCCGGGCGTACCTGGCTATGTGAGGTGGAGAGTACAAGAAACCAAATCACTACTTCACCAGGCCAACTCGAGAGGAGGGGCGACAAGCTTGACCTTCGTGAAATGAGGAATCATCGCACGGAACCTTTGAAAGGTTGAAAGGTATGATGCACACCCACAAAAACAAAAGCCATTCCAAGGTCTTTCGTGTATTCAACAGTACACCTCTTCAGGACTTTATTTCTTTCACGTATTTAATTGTGAAATTCATCCCATATTATAATATATATATATATATATATGAAAAATTATTTCACGAAAGTGACACGTGAAAAATATTTATGATGAATAAAACCACGAAGGGAAAAGAAACACAAAGGGGTGCTCAAGCGCT
>JAJOZX010002731.1:507500-575000 GCA_023014485.1 Bathynomus jamesi
GGAAGTCATCCAGGTCACGATTCATGGGCCAGATACACAAAATATCGTCGACGTACCGCAACCAAGGGATGCCAACCCCCAGGATTCTCGGAATGTAAGTAATTTCAAAAAACTCCATATAAATATTGGAGAGAAGGGGCGACAAAGGGTTGCCCATGGCCATCCCAAAAACTTGTTGATAATGCTCGCCATTGAAAGTGAATTTACAATCCTTGATACAAAGCTTAATAAGTTCCAAAACAGTGTGTGCAGGTAATGGTAAATCATAGTTATGTAATTCTCGGGCGAGAAAGTCAAGCATATCATCAATCGGCACTTTTGTGAACAATGAACAAACGTCGAAACTGATCAATCTATCGTTGGTATTAATGCGAACATTATTCAATTTTTCAGTGAGATCCATGGAATTTTTTACGTGTGAATCCGAGACAGTTCCAAGAATGGGGGACAAAACATTAACAAGCCATTTGGAGAGTTTATAGGTAATAGAGCCCACCGAGCTAATAATAGGGCGCATAGGGTTACCCGGTTTGTGGGTTTTAATAAGACCATAAAGGTAAGGCAGAGCAGGTGAAGTGGACAAAAAAAGGGGAATTAAGTCCTTATGATCTTTGAGAATGCGTTTCAAGCCACTATTGAATGATTTGATGACATCATCCTGCGGGTTCTTCCTAAGTTTCACGTATGTGGCGGGGTCCTGAAGCAGCTCATTCATCTTTCCAATGTAATCCACTTTGTCCATAATGACTAAGGTGTTAGCCTTGTCTGCTTTAGTAATATGGAGCTCACTATCTTTTTTTAATTGTGAAAGGCTATTGCGGAAACGTTTAGGAAAGTTATCTTCGTAAGAAATATTCGCAGCACCATAGACAAGGCCTTTAACTATGTTAACCAAAAACTGAGGAAGGTTACACTGTTTTTCAAAACAAGCAAGACTATGACAAATTTGTAAAGCAGTAGGTTTTTTAACAATATAAAAGGACATACCAAATCCAAGGGCACTTTTTGCATCGTCACTAATGTTTTTCGAAGAAAGGTTCAAAACACACTTTGAGCTTGCTTTTTTACTCCACTGACTATTTCGAATGAGACTTTTAATTTTGCGATCCAAAATGTTTCGAAGTGAAGAAGTTCTCCGACGCAACTCGTTGTAAATTTCATCAAACAAAGGTTGGATCCACGGTTGGGGAATAACAGTCAAAACATTACGTTTGGCAATGCCTAAATTTTTGAAGGTGGACCACTCATTTTGTCTGGTGACTTCAATATGTTTCTTTAAAATTACTCTGCTAAAGTTGTTGAACGGATGGTCGTCCATTTGTCTGAGGCGAATCGGAAGGAGGGACTTGGGAAGGACCTGCTCCTCCAGACAATTAGTAAGAAACTTTCGTTGGATCCGAATTGCATGCCCCTTCATTAATGTAGAAAAGAAACACAGACACATTTTTTTTTTTTCCCAATTTAGATTTATATTTATTATTATTTTTATTTCTTTATTCTTTGTGACCTGTTCCATAAACAAGCCATTTGAATTTATATTGAATGTCGGCCAAAGTGCTAAAAGTGTCAATTTCCCATACAAATGTGTTTGCTCCTCCCACAATTTTTCTATGCTTACTATATATATATATATATATATATATATATATATATATATATATATGTATGTATGTATGTTTATTTTTGTAACCTATATATTGCCTTGATCTGTCCTTTCACTCCAGTGTTCCTGAGGATGTCATTAGACGAAAGCGCTTGAGCACCCCTTTGTTTCTTTTCCCTTCGTGGTTTTATTCATCATATACATACATAATATATATATATATATATATATATATAATTTGAACAATAATTCAGATATTCTAAAGTTCACATTTACTGAATGTATATAAAAATTAATTTTCAATACATTTTATTGTTATAAAACCCCATCATTGTTCTTTTATGGGTTGGTTCTAATTTCCTTTGTAAGGTTATATTAAAAATAGCTAACATCACTTTCGGAAACTGTAACGCTAAAAATACTTTCTGGCAGGAACACTTTTCGAATTGGGCGCCTATTTTTATGGCTTTATAACGTGTTGTAAAATATGTTAAATTTATGGCCTAAAATTAGGTAAGAAATGGAGTAAGATTCAAGTTGAAACGTTTGTGTGTGTGTGTGTGTATATATATATATATATATATATATATATATAATATATATATATATATATATTATATATATATATATATATATATATTATATTATTCTGATTCATTCCATTCGCAAGTCTCCCCAATTATAGCGTTTTATATTCTAATGTCGGTTCCATTTTTCAACAAAGAATAGCAAAGTTTAACCTAACAAAGATCCTCTGAACACAATTCACAGTGAATAGGAAAATAAGTCAGTGAAAAGACGAGACTTTATGGCTTTATTTCGTTCTGACAATGGTTGCAAGTGGGTCGATGCTCTCCTTATAAACTGGATTTGCGTTTTCTTACTGATAAATGTCGTTTTCCTTGTCGAGCTTTGCATCGATATGTAGAATATCAAGCGTATTGTGTAGATTAATGCGTGGCAATTTGTACTGTAGTTTGTGTGTGTGTGTGTGTGTGTGTGTGTGTGTGTGTGTGTGTGTGTGTACCCTCCGTCCCTCGCTCGCAAATGGCTTAAAAGGAACCAAGTACATGCTACTTCACAGATTAAAAGTACAAACTGTACAATATTTACTCAAGTGGTAAATGTCTTTAGCTAAACTATGCAAAATACTTTATTAATTAAGAATTACATTTAACAAAACAAAGGCAAACTTAAGAAGAAATTACTTTTATAACTATTAAATGTACTTTGATTTAAAATATGAACATGTGGTGAATATTTTTAGCAGTTTCTCCATCTCTCTCTCTCTCTCTCTCATCGAAAGAAAATTAAACTTAAATCCATAGCTCTTTGTTCATTCTTATATATATATATATATGAGAGAGAGAGAGAGAGAGGAGAGAGAGAGAGAGAGAGAGAGAGAGAGTTACAAGGAGTTACAAGGAAAAGAAGTACCTCAAAAGGCCTTGCGGCCCATACCGAGGAGGTACCAATGGCAACGGGTGCCAGGGAAAATTTTGTAAAAGTTTATTTTTCTTTCAACTATCCTAGCAGTAGTAGAAAACTGGATAGAAAAGTAGAAGGCTCTCTCCCCACCCTCCGCTCCCTCCCTGCCAGAGGCAGGTACGGAAAAAGGTTGAAGAAAATACCTTGACCCTGGAAAAGTAGCCAAGGAAATTTTACAGGAAAGTGGAGAATATATAAATAGCTCTCTATTTAGCTTGCTCACAGAGACACCGAGCAAGCGAACTCCTGCAGAGTTTTCTGAGGTTTTAATCTTAAACTATGAGTGTGTTCAGTACTTTGTCTAGCCTATTTTTAAACAATTTACACTTTGACTGGAAACAACCTCTGAGGGAAGTTGGTTCCAGATATTAACTATTTTATAGGAAAAGAAATTTCCGCAGACTGAGGTCCTAAATGTCTTTACACACTCAAATAGTGTGCAAGATTTGGTCTACCCTTTTCTTGAACTGATCCACAGAGGAACTGTTCACAACTTCCGAAGGTAACCTGTTCCATGTGTCACAGATCTTATACGTAAAGTAATTCCCACACACACTAGTCCTAAACCGTTTCAAATCCAACTTCCAACCATTGTTGCGAGTTGGGTTATCATTTAAACTAAACATACTTCTAAAATCGACATCGTTGAACCCGCGTAAGAGCTTGGAAACTTCGATCAGTTGACCGCGCAGCCTCCGAGTTTCAAGCGAAAACAAGTTCAGGGCGCGTAACCGTCGATTGTAGCCCATATGCCTAACGGAAGGGATTAACTTTGTGGCCCTCGCCTGCACTCGCTCCAGCCTCTCAATATCTTTTCTGAGGGTGGGCGACCAGAACTGCACAGCATACTCCAGGTGCGGCCGAACAAGGGAATTGTACAGTGAGAGCACAATCCTTGTTCCGAAACTGAAATTGCCTCCTGATATAACCCAATAGTTTCTGGGCTTTCTTTTCCACTCTACGCACTGTTTCGTAAACTTAGGGTCGCTGCTAATTAGCACACCCAAGTCCTTTTCTAAATCAGTCACCTCGATATTACTACCCAACATCGAGTAGTCCGACTTGGGATTGGCGTAGCCAATGTGCATCACTTTGCATTTACCCAAGTTAAACGGCATTTGCCATTTTCAGACCACTCTCCTATCCTACCTAGGTCCGCACGCAGTTCCTCGATCGCTTCGGGCGTCCCAACATTGGCCCAAGCTTGGCGTCATCAGCGAATTTGGCGATCCGACTGACGATGCCACCGTCGATATCATTTATGTAAATGATAAACAACAGCGGCCCCAAAACGGAACCCTGAGGAACCCCACTAGTGACCGAGGCCCAACCCGAACTAGCACCTTTAATTACAACCCTCTGCCGCCTATTCTTCAGCCAGTTTTCAAGCCACCTACCTATTTCCCCACCGATACCCAGCGCGCGCACTTTCGCCATTAGCCGGCGGTGAGGTACCTTATCAAAGGCTTTCTGAAAGTCGAGATAAAGTATATCAATCGCCCTACTCTTATCGTACTCACCCAACATGACGTGGAAAAACTCGAGCAAGTTGGTGAGACACGACCTATGCCGTCTAAACCCATGTTGGGAGTCCCCAAGCAGCTTGTGGGAATCCAAATGGTCAACGATCCTATCCGCTATTATCCCCTCTAATAATTTACCTACAACTGAAGTGAGACTAATGGGACGATAGTTCCCTGGACTTTCGTGATCCCCTTTCTTAAAGATAGGGGTCACGTTGGCTTCCCTCCAGTCACCAGGCACCTGGCCCGTCTCCAACGATTTGTTGAAGACTGTAGCCAGGTGGGGCCACCTGGTCGCGCACCTCCCGCAACACTCTGGGGAGAAACTGGTCTGGCCCAGGAGCCTTAAACGTGCTCAGTTTGTCTATTCTATCGGCAACGACTGTCGCGGTACATCGAAATTATCCAGGCCAGCACCTTCGTGCCTCACACCTGGCTCGGGGATGATGCGGGTGTCCTCCCTGGTGAACACTCCCGCAAAGTACTCATTAAGCACATTGGCAATGTCCGCGTCCGAGGTCCGCAGAACGCCGCTTCCGTCCTTTAACGGACCTATCATGCTACTAATGGGCTTTCTACTATTAACATAACTGAAGCACTCCTTAGGGTTCCCCTTGCAGAGGCTTGCCACCCGTAGTTCTTCGTTACGTTTCGCTAGCCTAACCTTCGCCTTCACTTCCCTACACAGGCGGACATACGCTAAAGTGTTCTCATGGGAACGATTGGCCTTCGCCCTCCTATACGCTACTTTCCTATTTCGGATAGCCGAAGCAATGTCACGATTGAACCACTTAGGCTGCGTTGAAGCAGGGGTGACCGGTTTTGAGGGTATGGCAGCAGACTGCAGCACCATAAACTCGTCCTGGAATGCACTCCACACTCCCTCAACATCGCCGCCGACCTCTAACCCCATATCTCCTACGCTATCCCTGAGGCTAACAAAGTTCGCCCGCCGGAGATCGAGCTTACTGCCTCTCGAGTTACTACGCTTCACCCGAGGGACGCACACACGGAACCTAATAAGACTGTGATCACTCCCGCCCAACGATTCGTCTACGGTGAGGCCAGTGACGAGGTTGTCTTCGGTCGTGAACACTAAGTCTAGAACGCTTTCGCCTCGTGTAGGCTCGTTGACCCACTGAGTGAGGAAGTTCTCATCAGCAAAGTCAACTAGCCTCCTCCCTTCAGCATCGGCAGTCCTGTTTTCCCACTTTATGCCGCGACAGTTGAAGTCTCCTAAAACTACACACACCCTATCCCTAGCAGGCTACTGAGTTCGGTGTACAGGGCTGTATCCTCCTCGAGGAGGAGATGCGGAGGTCTGTACACCAAGATTAACCTATAGTTCGTCCCTCCCACGTTCAGATCGACGCCAAGCAGCTCCCATTCCGACCGGAACTGGCAGTCAACCGGACTCAACGTGTCTCTGACATATATTAGTACCCCACCCCCCTCCCCACGGGTGCGGTCTTTGCGAAACATTCTATACCCGAGAATTTCGAACTCCCCAACGTAGTCCCTACGATCAGTATGAATCCAGGACTCGGTGATAGCAACGATATCCTGGTATTCTGATGCTAAGAGCGCCCGTAGCTCGCAAAACTTGTTCCTAATTGACCTAGCATTAAAAAGCATCGCACGGAGGGAGCCTTCCCTATTCTGACCGCCCCCTAGCACGACCCGTTTCCCGGACAGCCAGGGCTGTCAGGAGTTGAAGAGCCCCTCACTAACGAGGGGGCAACTTCCGCAGGAGACTGAGCCCCCTCCAACGTAGGAGGAGGGTCACCCACCTGTACTTCGACGCACCCTTCAGTTGAAGGTACGTCCGCCACCGGCTCATCCTCATCTCTCCCCGGTGGGGGCCATCATCTCTCCCCGGACTCGACCTCACCATTCTGTATAGGTGCCGGTCGAGCAGCGCGCCTAGCACACCTTTACCCTTGTTATTGAGGTGGTGTTAGAAAATCTAGAAGAGGAAGAACCATTGTTGTCCCAAGCGATACGATGACTAAGCTGATTGATGCAGCATTGCTTGTATATATATTAAGTTAAGGTGTATATATATCCATCTCATAATTGTAAGGTTAGTGAAAAATTAACTTAATTTAGAGCTAGCATTTTTGAGCTCTTGTGGCATCATTGTTTGGTCACACTGTTGGCATCATTTTGGGACGCTGCGCGTCTTTTCTACTCGTTTGTGGAAGGTCGTACGTAAAGGTGTGGTCTGATAGAGAGCTCTCTTGCAATTCAGTTTGGTTGTTTAGATACATGATTGTTGCATCGTGCAATAGTCCAGTTGCGTTGTTGTTGCAAGGTTCAGAAAGAAGACCACAAATAGTACCCTTTTTGTTTACTTTAAGTTCATGTAAATGATGTAATTAAGGTCTAAGGTAGGCCCGCATCGAGTCAGCAACCCTGAGGTTACCCTGAGGTAGGACCTAATAGGATCTCAAATCCGTAAGTTTTAATTTAGCTTAACTTGGGCTTTAGGTAGAACTTGCCCTTTAGAATTTGGCCGTTCACGGCTCAGCTGGGATTTTGAACCCGACAAATAAATAAAATAACATGGTCCTTCAGAACCGGATTCTACCCCAAGACTGAGTCAGTGACTATTTTTCGGCAAAGTTCTGATTGTGCAAATTGTATCCCAAGTTAGGCCTAGACGGGTTGAGTATTATTGAGTTAAGGTCCCAGGGTAAAAAGTTTGGTCGCCCAATTGCGAAACTTGGCCAGTCGTCTGTCGTTTTTGGCCTACATTTTTTCCGGTTTGGTTAATTTGGGTTATTATTGAAAGTTTGGTCGCCCAATTGCGAAACTTGGCCAGTCGTCTGTCGTTTTTGGCCTACATTTTTTCCGGTTTGGTTAATTTGGGTTATTATTGAAAGTTTGGTCGCCCAATTGCGAAACTTGGCCAGTCGTCTGTCGTTTTTGGCCTACATTTTTTCCGGTTTGGTTAATTTGGGTTATTATTGAAAGTTTGGTCGCCCAATTGCAAAACTTGGCCAGTCGTCTGTCGTTTTTGGCCTACATTTTTCCGGTTTGGTTAATTTTGGGTTATTATTGAATTAAGGTCCCAGGGTAAAGTTGGTCGCCCAATTGCGAAACTTGGCCAGTCGTCTGTCGTTTTTGGCCTACATTTTTTCCGGTTTGGTTAATTTTGGGTCATTATTGAATTAAGGTCCTGGGGTGGAAAATTTGGTATTCCATACTGGTGTTTGGTTAGTACCCCACCCAGCAATTCAGTTTATTTGTAAGTAAAATTTGCGTTTGATCAGTTTGGTTAAGTATTTCTGCCAATTCAGCTCATTTGGTATTGAGCCCAAGGGTTGTTTACATTGAAGATGAGTGCATCTGAATTGAACAAATTTATAAAAAGGAGAAGCGCCTACAAAGGTCTAATTACAAAGGTCATTGCCACTATAGATTCTGCCATAGAGCAAGAGGATTTACGCTTAGTGACTGCGCAGCTTTCCATATTAGAAACTAAAAAGGTTGCTCTAAGTGAGGTAAATGTTAAAATTGAGGCTCTTATAGAAGAGGATGAAATAGAAAATAACATAATTTACTTTGAAGAGATTATTGATGATATGATTAACGTAGGCCTCCGAGCAAAAGAGTTTAGCAGCTCAGTACAGTTAGAGACCAGGTCTAATAATGAAACACAACACTCAACAAATGATGCTTGTGAAGTTAAGGTTAACAGATCTGTAGTTCAATTACGAGGCTTGTACTCAAAACATTTTCTGGGAGTATTCAGGAATGGCAAGGAGGGCAGACAGTTTTCAATCAGCAGTTCATTCTAGTCAAGTGTTAAGTGCCGTGGAGAAGTTTAATTATTTGCGGTCCCTCTTGGAAGGGGAGGCAGCAAAGACTATAACAGAGGCTAATTATAATGTGGCTTGGGATATATTAAAGAAACGGTTTGGTAAGCCAGAGATCTTAATTAAAGCCACCTCCGTGCACTTTAGCTATACCTCTGTTAATAATCCTAATAGTGTCAAGGAGTTACGGCAGTTATATGATGAATTTGAAATTAGAACTAGGTCCCTGGACAACTTGGGTGTAGGAATGGAAAAGTATGGTATAATGTTGGTCCTACACTGGAGTCTAAATTGCCTAGCTCAATTTTGCTTGAATTAAGTAGGGGACACTCTGCAGAACATGTGTACATCCCCTTCAGCAGATGTTAAGTCTTTTAGGCACAGAATTAGCAAGACGAGAGGGAGTTGAGTTTGCACAGTGGGATGGTAAACAAGGGGACAAAGGCAGGCACAGCACCAAAGTTTCCACAAAAAGGAATAGCCCAGGTACAGTGTCAGCTCTACATGCCTCCTCTGAGAATAAATTAAAGGGAATCAAGGAATGCATATTTGCGAAGGCAACCACAAGTCATATAAATGTGAGGTGGCTGAGGCCTTACCCTTTGAGGAGAGAAAGGACAGGGTAACTAAGTCCACAGCATGTTTTAAATGTTTTTTGAAAGGTCATAGAGCAAGGTTTGTAAGTTAAAATTTTGTGCCAAAAATGTCATGGGAGGCATCAGCCATTATTGTGTGAAAACACTTTAGTAGGCCTACCCCAGAAGTAGAGACATCAGTGGCACATGCCACTGCTATGCAAGGGAGTAAAAGTAAAGGGGGATTATTGCAAACAACTGCAGCCTTATTAATGGGAATGAGGGAGAAGCTACTGTAAGAGTGTTGTTTGATAGTGGTAGCCAGTGTAGTTTTAGTAAGACCAGAATTTCCAGAAAATTGAAGTTTAAAGAACTTAAGAGGGAAAATTAAGAATTTCTGGGTTTGGGGGTTCCGTTCAAAACCGAACCAAATTTAAGAAGGTAGAAGTTCTGGTTAAAGGGTTGTTACCGCAAAGTCCCACTATCAAGGTCCAAGCTGTAGAGATTGAGGAACTTGTGCTCCAGTCCATACTTGTTAGATATGGCATGTGTCCAAGAATTGCAAGTTAAAGGAATTAATTTGGGCAATAATAAGTTTGAGGGAACAGAAGATATTAGTCTTTTGATGGAGCTGACTATTATTGGGACTTCATCACTGGTAATATTGTCCGTACATCTCAAGGCCCGGTAGCTATTGAAAGTAAGCTAGGCTGGATGCTACATGGTAGTTATTGCAATGAAATGGAAGTTAAGGCTCTTTTGTTAAGATTGAGGAGAACAGCCATGGTCTGGAAAGGCATTTGAAAGCGTTTTGGGAACTTGAATCTATTGGTATAAAGGACAACCAGGCAAGTACAGTGAACAATGATGTTTTAGAGCAATTTGAAAAAGGGATTGGGTTAGAGATGGTTGCTATGAAGTTGGCCTACCATGGAAGGATTCTTGCAAACCCGGTTCAAACCTTCAGCTAGCTAATCGGAGGTTGGAGACTTCATTGTACAGGCTAAGAAAAAATGAGGAGTTGTTAATTGAATACGATGAGGCCATCCTAAGTTATGTAAGGGAGGGCTATGCTGAAAGGGTGCAAGGTGAGCTGGTGAGCCAGGAGGCACATTATCTGCCACACCATGCAGTGGTACGGCGAGACAAAACTACCACCAAACTGAGGGTAGTTTTGATGGCTCAGCCAAGGACAAAGGTGGTGTGTCCTTGAATGACTGTTTGGATGCTGGGCCAAATTTAAATGCAGATTTATTTTTCCTTGTTACTGAGATTCAGGTTTGGTAGAGTAGCATTGACTGCAGATGTGAAGCAAGCCTTTTTGCGGATAAAGTTAAAACCAGAGGACAGAGATGCAGTAAGGTATCTGTGGGTGGATACGAAAGACTTGTTGGAAAATGAACCTAAGGTTCAAGCATATAGAATGAAGTCAGTGTTGTTTGGCCTCAGCTCTAGTCCATTTCTGTTGGCAGCTACTATGCAGTACCATTTTAAGAAATATTCTGAAGTCTATCCTAACACTATTGAACACATAAGGAAAAATTTTTATGTTGATGATTTGCTCTGTTCCGTGGATAATACAGAAATGGCTAAACAGATATTCATGGAGGCTAGAGCTATAATGAGGGAGGCTGGCATGGAGCTCAGAAAATGGCAGACCAATCATTCGCAATTACAAGAGTTTATGAGTCATTCCTCTGTAGTACCTGATGCAGCAGAAAGTATGAGGATTCTGGTATTAAGGAGTTGTGGGCAATAGACGCAAAGGTGCTAGGCATCGTTTGGCAGCAAGATGATGATTTGTTTACCTTCAATGGGAAATCTTTAGTAGAGCTGGCTGAGAATGAGACAAGATGGACAAAACGTACAGCTCTTAGTTTGGCTTCGAAGGTCTTTGATCCTCTTGGATTCCTGGCTCCATTTGTGATAAAGTCAAAAATTTGGTTTCAGAGCCTCTGGGAAATTGGACTTGGTTGGGACCAAGAGTTCCTGATCATATGGTGGTAAGGTGGAAATATTGGTTCAAAGAATTGGCACATCTTGGAGACATTGAAATCCCAAGATGGTACTTTGGAGAGTTGAACAATAGTCCAGACAATTTGGAGCTGCACATATTTTGTGATGCAAGTGAGGAAGCCTATGCAACTTGTATTTATATAAGAGGCGCATTGCAAGAGGAAGTAAGTTGCAGGTTGGTTGCTGCAAAGAGTAGAGTAGCACCTTTGAAAAGGCTTTCTGTTCCAAGGTTGGAATTGATGGGTGCGTTATTGCTAGTCGGCTTGCAATTACAGTGCGAAAGTCTTTGGCCCTCTATGAAATTCCAAGCTATTATTGGACAGACTCCACTATAGTTTGGCACTGGTTAAGAAGTCAGGCAAGGAAATGGAAACCATTGTTGCAATAGGGTGGAGGAAATTCAAGCGCACACAGATCCCAAGCAATGGAAGCATTGTCCAGGCATCCAAAACCCCGCTGTTACCAACACGAGGAATTTCGGTGAAAGATCTTTCACAATCGAGTTTGTGGTGGAATGGGCCAGAGTGGCTAAAACTTGGAAGTGAAAACTGGCCTTCTAATCAGCCTATTGTAGGAGAATGCCAGGCTGAAGAAGCATGGGTGAGTGAGGTGAGAAAATGCGCTGTGAACAGTGTCAAGTTATGCAGCAGGACCCCATATTGAGGCTTGAGGACATTAGCAGTCTGAAAAGATTGTAAGAGTGACAGCATGGATATATAGATTTACCAACAACATTAAGGGAGAAACAAGAAGGGAAGGAATTCTGAACAGTAATGAGATTCAGCAAGCCAGGAATACTGGTGGTATATGCGCAGAAGGAAAAATTTGGTGAAGAGCGGGAATGCTCACCAGCCATCCATACAGGTTCTACCAACACATTCTGCGCTCAAGGGTTTGGATGTGTTTTTGGATCAGGATTTATTGAGAGTAGGAGGTAGACTACAGTTTTCTGGGCTTCCAGAGGAGAAAAGACATCCAATTTTGCTACCTTCTGGGGGGCACTTTGTGGACCTTTTGATCCTGGATACTCATCATAAGCTGTTACATGCTGGAGTTAGAGAAGTGATAATAGAGATTAGACAACAATTTGTGATTCCCAAAATTAGACAAGTAGTGAAAAAGGTCTTGCATAAATGTGTGGTTTGCAAGCGTTGGAGTGCAAAGCCTTATTATGAAAAGGTGGCTCCACTTCCAAGAGAACGGTGTGTCTATACTGCCCCATTTGATGAAGTGGGAGTAGACTTTGCAGGGCCAGTCTATGTGTATGAGCGAGGGGAGTCTAACAAAGGTATATATGTCTTTTCACCTGTGCTACCACCAGAGCAATCCATTTGGAGTTGGTAAGCAATTAAGTAGTGATGTATTCTTTTGGCCTTTAAAAGGTTTGTGAACAGACGGGGTTTCCAAATAAAATCATATCGGATAATGCAAAAACCTTCAAAAAGGCTGCAAAGGAACTCCAAGAAATTTGGTCCTTGCTAAAAGAGGAAGGATTCCAATCCTACTTTCACACCAAGGGGTACAGTGGGAGTTTATGTTGAGAGAGCACCATGGTGGGGAGGATTTTGGGAAAGGCTAGTGAGAAGTGTAAAGTGTTCATTAAAGAAACTTTTAGCTAATGCTCATTTGAGCAAAGAAGAATTCTCTACTGTTTTATGTGAAGTAGAAGCAATGGTGAACAGTAGGCCTATCACTTTTATTTACAACAGTAGCAGGATGCAGAGCCATTGACACCAAATCATTTTTCTTGTGGTAAACGATTAACATCAAACCCCAGTGTGCCAGAAGACTTGCAGCCTATCAGAGCACTCAAGGAGAGTTAACCAGACGGTTCAGGTACCTGAAGAGCTACAAGATCAGTTATGGAAGAGGTGCAGATGGAATACTTGCCAGAACTCAATTATACCCATCAGGCAAGGTAAAGGGCTCCAATGCAAATTGTATCAAGGTGGGAGAAGTGGTAATGATTGGGGATGAAAGACCAAGTCAATGCTGGAAGCTTGGCATAATTGAAGAGTTGTTTGTTGGCAAAGACAATTAGTTAGGTCTGCACTGGTAAAGACTTCAGGAGGAAAGTTAAAGAGACCTATACAAAAACTCTATGCTTTAGAAATCAGCAAAAACACAGATAGTCAAGATGAAACATTTGAGTTACAGCCTCATGAAGAAGGCTTGGCTAACCTTGCAGAAGGTAATGACAACAATGCCTCTTCGGTGGGGAGTGTTAGAAATCTAGAAGAGGAAGAACCATTGTTGTCCCAAGGCGATACGATGACTAAGCTGATTGATGCAGCATTGCTTGTATATATATTAAGTTAAGGTGTATATATATCCATCTCATAATTGTAAGGTTAGTGAAAAATTAACTTAATTTAGAGCTAGCATTTTTGAGCTCTTGTGGCATCATTGTTTGGTCACACTGTTGGCATCATTTTGGGACGCTGCGCGTCTTTTCTACTCGTTGTGGAAGGTCGTACGTAAAGGTGTGGTCTGATAGAGAGCTCTCTTGCAATTCAGTTTGGTTGTTTAGATACATGATTGTTGCATCATGCAATAGTCCAGGTTGCGTTGTTGTTGCAAGGTTCAGAAAGAAGACCACAAATAGTACCCTTTTGTTTACTTTAAGTTCATGTAAATGATGTAATTAAGGTCTAAGGTAGGCCCGCATCGAGTCAGCAACCCTGAGGTTACCCTGAGGTAGGACCTAATAGGATCTCAAATCCGTAAGTTTTAATTTAGCTTAACTTGGGCTTTAGGTAGAACTTGCCCTTTAGAATTTGGCCGTTCACGGCTCAGCTGGGATTTGAACCGACAAATAAATAAAATAACAGGTGGACACCATCCCTCTGGTAAAGGTCCCACCTACCCGAAAATGCATCGAAGGGGTCAATAAACTTCACGCCCAGCGGAACGCACAAGTCTTGTACCCTCTCGTTGATGCCAATGACCTTACTGAGCGCGTGGTCACTGGCATTCATTCGCGGTAAAATACCCATTAACATTCCCTGTCTGTCTTCAGTTTTAGATCATCCGCAAGAGACATGATCTCGGTGATGATCCTTCTGTAAGACCTACCCCACCGCCTTTGAGGAACAGGTCATTGCCACCAGCGTGGACAAACGATCGCAGTCCTCCGACTAGCCACGCGCACCTTCCCTACCTCCTTCCTTAAGTGCGCCGTTCCCCGCCCAGGTAAGCACCTTACCTTCCTCCCATCCCGGTTTGCAGAAGCAAAGTACTTCTCCTGGCCCCTGATCTGCGAGTCCCCAATCAAAAACGGTGTCTTCCTCCTTCGAGCACAGGAGACTAAAGCGGTTAGAGGTCTTGACAGGGGCAACTGGGGTTCAGGCTTCGGCTTCGCAGCCTTCTTGCCCGAGACCTTTCGAAACCCGTCGCCACCCATACACGCAGTTACACCACCCGACCCACCCGACAGGTAGCTACATCCTTCGGTTTCTTTGGGCCATCAGCAGGCCCTGCCCACCCTTCTCTATCGAGAGAGAGAGAGAGAGAGAGAGAGAGAGAGAGAGAGAGAGAGAGAGAGAGAGAGAGAGTTTTTGTTTCAATGCAGAGTTAAAAAAATTCTAATTAAACATTTAAGGTTTTATATTTTACCCTTTCAGTTTTCATCTTTTCTTTACGTAATTCGTAATCATTAACAATCTAAATTGTCAGTCTCTCGTGATTAATTAAGAAATTAATAAAATCTTTGCTCCGCTTTGGATTTCTTTCTCACCATTATCATTTCTTTTATCGGAAGAGTTATAACTGATTAAAGTCATGAAACTCAATTCATTTAAATGGGATGTCTTGAGTCTTCGGTATATAATCTTAATGGACCAATTTCCACTTCCACGGCCATTTTATCTATAATTGCCTGTTTCTCAACATCAACTAAGGCCGGCCGCGCAGAGGATCGTCTTGCGACTCACGACTCAAGTCGCGCGTAATTTTACATGGTAAAATCACACGCGATTTGAGTCGTCAGTCGAAAGACGATCTTGTGAGCGCCGGCCTCACGGAACGAAAAATCTCTTATGAAACGTTCATTGTTTTCTTTACTGACTCGAAAACAAACCGTTATAGTTAAATTTAAACATAGGATAAAAAATGGTTTTATATGTTTGTACAATGCAGTGCAGAAAGAAGTTGCGATAATTCATCTACAATTTAATCATATCGTCGATGATTAAATGTATTACTCGGCCTTTTGAAACTCATCTTTACAAGCGACGTCTTTCTTTAATCACTTTTTAACCACTTGAAAATTTTTTCAGAATGGTTTTTCAATGCCGTGCGTTACACTTTCATCATACTTTGCGTATATATATATATATATATAACGTCATTCAAAGCTTCAACATCCTAATCTTTCCTTTTATTTAACATTAAACAAAAAGAAGCTAAAAATATATTTGATGAAAAGAGCAACGGACTCATTAACATTTATTATTGTTATTGCATATTGCATACACGTTTTCACAGGCTTTTTATTAGAATTGTCTCAGTAACAGGTGGTTTCGTATAAGGCTACATACATCTTTCTGAAATTAACTCATTCGCTATCATTTATAAACAAGTTTAAGGGACAAATATTTTTACTTATTACTATATTGCGCCTCGATGGTTTAGTGGTTAGCGTCACTGACTACGAATCCATCGGCCCCGGGATCGAGACCCGGTGACGGCAGGCGGCGTGCAGCAAAACCCAGCTGCTCATCCTCCCACACAATAAAAAAAAATTGGTTGGTGAATTGGTACCCCGGGTACCCGGGGTAGCCTAGTGGTTAAGACGGTGGGATGCTGGTTGGGCGTGGTTCGGATTCTACGTTAAACTGTAGGTCTAAGGTGGAGTGACAACAAGCTTGACCTTCGTCAGAATGAACAATTCGGCCGGAAGAAAAACCAAGGTTATGAATGAAGTTTGATATGTACAGGATGTTCGAAAAGTCCCGTCACCCCCTACAAAATGTACATATTGTAATATCAATTTTATTTTTATGATTAATTGAATTTATATGCGATTCATTTACATTTTTTTTCCAGGTATTAGAGTTGTGTGAACAATAGCAGACCAGTCCACTTACACTGGAGGAAAGGATAGTGATGAGCACATGGGCTCATGAAAGGTCACATATTGCCAAAACGATGTATGATATCCAGAATGATTTCAACACAAGATTCAATAAGGCTGCACCACCAAACAAGACGGTATTACGCTGGGAGAAAAAACTGTTTGAAACTGGCTCCATCAAGGACAGACCACGGTCGGGAAGACCAACAACGCGAGCGGAACAATGTGAAGGTGTGATTGCATCGGTGGCTCGTTCACCGAAAATATCACTTCGAAAACGATCACAAGAACTTGCAGTCCCCATGTCCACAATGAGAGATCACATGACAAAAGATCTCAACATGAAACCATACCGCCCGTCATTTGTTAATCCTTTGTTACGAAAATGATGGTGCGCACACAGATATTGTTGATTAGTAACTGTATTTACTGTAATTAAAGTAATTGTTGCTAGTGACTTGTTTCTTAAATTACACCTACCACATATAAATACAATCACACAAAAATAAAATTGGTATTATAGTAATGTACATTTTGTAGCGGGTGACGGGACTTTTCGAACACCCTGTAGAGTAAGTAGTCTTGTACAGAAAACGTCTAACTTTTATTTCTAGCTCAGTGAAGGGACTTCGAGCTTTAACCTTTGAAAAATGAATATCTAAGTTTTTATGTACGAGAAAACAGTAATAAATCAGTTAGAAGGAACTGGCGCAGTGTTTAGGATTTCTAATACAGTACATTTATTACCAGCACCTCGGGAGTCGAACCACCGACTTCAGTGTTTTCATTTCGCTTACAAGTAAACGATGTTACCCAATGTCTACGGACGGTGGCCAAGGAAACTAAATAAAATTAATTAACGCGTGTGTGGAAGGCACTACAGTAATATCCTTTATATTACTTCAAACGGTTTATATTTAAAATTTCTTTTCAAGAATTCGTGTCTTAAAGTAAGAACGATACACAATTGTTGGGCGATATTCACGTTCTTAAGCGATTTTCATATTACTGAGTGATACATACATTTTGGTTGGATGATACACATCCTGCTGGTACATTTCGTAGCCGACTGTAAATAGACTAAGCAAGAAAGCAATAAACTTCCAACACAAAGTCTTTCATGGTTAGTTGTACACTGTACAGTAATGTTATTTACGAAAACACCAATCAAGTATGCAGGATAAAAACTACCGCATCCATTTTTATCATCCAAGATAATGATTAAAGGCAATCATTTTCTTCTTATGAAATGTCTCCTCCTGAAATCCCAAAATTTACCTCATTTTACGTGATTGAAAATTTCAATTTCCTTAAAAAAAATTTTGTTTCCAAAAATTGCAGAAACACTTTTTAAAATAGAAATTTTGAATCTCGTAACATAAAACGTGGTTCAAAACTTTTTTTTTTGTTTGAAAAGGAAATTACAGTAGTCATTTTATAAAGATCGAAAACGTAAATATAATTTATTGTTAGTTGTTTGGTAAACGCTACATTGTTATTTTCTTGGTTTTAAATTCAATATCGTCGTCTAAACGTAAGTTTGCGAATCCGAGAGAGGTTTAACTCATAATTGCGCTCGATATCTCGTAACCCATACGATTTCATCATCTTACCTTCACTTTCACCTTTAAGAGAATCGGGATATTCAATCACGAATCCAAACAAAGGAAAATAAGCGAATAAAGACAATGTATATTTTTTTATTAATTCGGGGATACGATATGAGCAAATTTCAAATACAATCCAAAAAAAAAATAATCCTTTACTTTAGTTTTCCTCTACAAACTTCATAAATATACTTAATTTCTCATTTAACTTAAGAACACCAGTTTTTCCTTTATTTCCATTACTAAATTAGAGAACATATACCATATATCTTCTTAATTGAGCAGGGTACTGTTAGTCATCCAAGACATTAAAACGGCTTTCATAGATGACGAGCAACTACATTGGCTTCAGTCATCAGTGTTCACTTTTATAACTTAACATTGAGAGGTAGAGCCAAGAACAACTTTAACAAACTAATTTGTGACTAGAAAATTACCTTTAAAATATAAATAATATAAGAATTAACGAAGAATTATAGATTTAAGTTCCCGTCAACCACTTTTGATGCTATCACAGAAAAAAAACTTTACAGTAAATATGTAGAGCAAATTTTAATTTCAATCTATTACAAAAATCAATAAATGGTGATGCTGCATCACATCATAAAAGTGCTAAAATAATAGCACGTAATAACTACGAGTATTACGTATTTGTATTCCCAAATCTTTCGTACACGAGTAAAACATTTGGGGCTAAAAATCGTTATCAATTTAAAAGAAAAAAATCATACGAAGATATTTTCAGCATACTTTTTTTTTTTTTCTTTTTCCCCCTCACTTTCTTGGGCTAGCCTAGAATGGATCTTAGAGTCTTTGTTAGCCCTAAGTCTATAACATAACACCGAATGTAGTTTGAATTTTTCGATGTCTTCATTATTTTTCGAAGTGTATTTTAATTTCTAAATCATAAAAGTGTTTTTTAATTATATTTTTCAACCTTCTACATTGACGGCATTTTACAGAAAAAGAAGTTATAAATTTACATTTATTACACACACTGTTATACCCCCTGTTGATAACATGAAGTGATTCTGCATATTTATACAAAAATTTGTTAAATTATGTTCCAGATGAATTCATAAATTCCGTGGGCAAGTTAATTAAGTTGCGGTAATGTTTTTTTTCCCTTTTTTAAAGAGTATAAAAAACCATTACCATACATGACTGAACTAATTCCCATGAAAGAAACGCAGTCATAACTCTGCTACTAGATCCAGTTACTAATTCGAAATGGGTTCGAATTTTCAACCGTGGGCCCTCGTTCCAGAAAATGAGTTATGAATTTGCTTTACGCGAGGTACATAGTACCTCCAAAAATGTACTTTAAGGCCAAATATCAGAAATCGCTCATAATAATGGTGGTATATGTTGAGAGAGTTTTAGGAGTGTTATAAACAGGGATGGGATACCAGTATAGGTACAGTAAAGGAATAATAGGTATAGTATAGAAATAAATTTTTAACAAGGTATAGGTATATGTACAGCGAGAGGACGAATAATGAAACATATATATATATATACACCCTAAAAAATAGGGCTGTTCTTTCTTTCTTTCCATATTCCTCGTCAAAAGATCGTTCCATTAAAGACAGTGATGTAACTATGAAAGTTTTGGTAATACTTTCATCGTCATACTTTAAACTGATGCATGGAAGGTCTAGATATGGAAATTTCTTTTTGAAAAAGCAGAGATAGAGGTATAGAGTTTTAGCAAATGGGTATAGATACAGAAATAAAAGTGTGGGTATAGGTAAAGGTTTGGAAATAAACTTAGAATGATTTGCTTGGTAATAAGTTTTTTAAATGTAATTTAAAGTAATTTGTATTTCATTATTCCACTGACTGGTGTGAATATTGAGTAATTTAAATATGACATCACATGTACAAATTAGGGCCTACCTAATTCTGTGTTCTGTTTATATAAATATACATTACACACTAAATAAAACCATACAAACACAGTATATAGGAGCTGCTCCGATATTCTAAAACAAAAATAAAATCAGTGTTTTAATTTAAAGCATAAAAGCCTTTTTTTTTTTTTGTGAACACTTGAAACGCCTCAAAAATTTTAAGCATTAATTACTCTAGTACCTAAATTTTTCCTGACTGGAGAATCAAAATTTGGTTTCGGAGGCAAAGGTGGGGGTGTAGGAGATTTAACTGTAGGTTCAATCTCACTTTCCAGTTCTTCCGAAGGAGAATCATCAATGTCCGCATCAAACTCAGTCGATTTTCGCTTCAACGTTTGATCATTACGCAATATCTCCATTTGCTCCACTTCGTAAGAAGTCTTTCGATTGCTAACGTTAAGTTTACTGAATCTGAAGAGCGCGGAAAGGCGGTTCATTGTACCCATTCGCGGATCTTCCGACGAGTTTGAATCTCGTCTTCTAAATTCAATCTTTTCTTTGGTATCCGCGTTGTTGTTTTCATTTACTTTCTCAGTTTCGTCGAGTCGTTTCACGTGTAAGAGTGTCACGGCCTGTTCTTTTTTTTCCTGTTTTTCGCGTTTCTTATCTCGTTTCTCCTTCTCTTTTATCATCTTATCCAATTCTTTTTTGAATTCGTCTTCTTTCTTGCTACTTCGTCTTCTTTCACTCTTCTCGTGTTTGTCGTTCGTTTGAATTCCTTTATCTTCCGTATTTTCGAGTTCACTTGGAGCCTCTTTCTTCCCGTCATTGTCTTCATCGCTACAAAAATAAATACACCGTTAAAACTCCGTACTAGGCTAACTGAAGGAGGGCTTTCTATATAATTTTTGAGAGAGTATAACGATTGTATATAATTGCAAAAATAAAACGTGACACGATACTCAAAAAAGTATCTTACAAAGACTATAAACATTGAATTGATATACAGTACTTACGACAGTAATTCTTGACCAGTTGTAGTATTAAGCTCGCCATGCACGTTACAATCGAAATTCGAACATTAAAAGGTTAAAAAATCATAAATGCTCAAATTACATTCTGTATAATTAATATATTAGTTATGCTATAAAAGTTAGTAAAATCATGGCTTATCGTTACTAAATTAAAAAAAATTATGCTAATGTACCCATAACTTATTAAAGAGTATTTATCGTCCACAGAAAGAGATGGTCTCCAGACTTTGTTTTAACGAAACGGAGAATGGGTAAACATTTGTTTAACTCTGTCTTCCACTAATAGATTCATGATGGAGATCTATTTTGATATTCAACTAGTGGGGTTTTAGTCCTTAAAGATGTTCAAATTGTCAGTTGATAAAGGATGTAACCAGCCAAATCGGTAGAACTGTCGATAATGCCAATTATAAGTGCCAGTGAAAATTCAGCAGTATTATCGGCCGGTAGAGTACGTAGGTAAGTCGGTTCAAAATCCTTATTGACGTATGAAAGTAAGAAAATAAAAATCTACTCTAATAGACACAGTTTATTTCCACAACAGTTTCCATGCCCACTGGCATCCTCGTCGGGTGGATACAGAAAAACGAATTCGTTTTTCTGTATCCACCCGAGGAGGATGCCAGTGGGCATCGAAACTGTTGTGGAAATAAACTCTGTCTATTAGAGGGGGTTTTTATTTTCTTATTTTGACCTTCACGTAGAAAAAGTGTTTTTTTTTTTGCCTTATTGACATATTGATGACAGCTTTACAAATTTAAAATACACTTACAATTGATGGTGTTTATATTTAAAATGCTTATCTATTAAGTGAAACATAAAAGGTTTGTCGAAAATACTTTCGACGACTCGAAACATTTGAAGAAAATTTTAAAAACGAATCAAATCTGGTATTTCTTTTGACTCGGTTAATGCGCGGAGTTAGGGTGGAAACAAGGAGAGCCGAAGACAGTATCTGACAAAGTTTCCTTTACAGTGCTAAAATTAACAAATTTACGTTTGTTACATTTAGACGAGACCACCTCCAAAATGATCACTGCGCTTAGCGTAAACAAATATGCACAATGGACCATTTTCATACCGAATGAATGAGTGAATGAATAGCAGTGGTTCACCAACGCTTCGACTGCCGAGGTCATATTCCGCCGAAACTAAGTAGAGAGAGAACACAAGGAGATGGTGAGAAGAAGAAGACGGGAGGAGGAGGAGCCAAAGAAAGTGAGAAAGGAGAGAAAAGGCACTAGGAACAGCAAAGGGAGGAAGAAATTATACCTGAGCCACACTAAATAGAGAGTAGAAGGCCAGTCTGACGGAGAATGGAGAAAAGTGTGTCCTTCGGTATGAGCGTAGAGTCACCTAACAAACTAAGAAGAGTAAGAGTGGAGGCTGAAGGGCAGAAAGGGAGGAACTGGGAGCGAGCAGCGGCAGAGGCAGGACAAACTAAGAGCAAATGTAAAACGGAGAGAGGAATGCCGCAGGGCAGAAGGGGGCAACATCCCCCGTCATAAGATGGCTATGGGTGAGGCATGACCAATGCGCAGGCGCACCAGAGCCGTCTCAAAACGTCGATCACCTGACAGGAGGAAGGTCACCAACGAATCGGGGGCTTCAAGGCCCCCATAAAATTCCTGGACACATCCTCCCACTGGCTCTGCCACCGCCAAAAGAGTGCATCCCGGAAAAGCCACGTGAAGTCCGACGCCGGGAGGTGTGTGTTAGGGTCGAAAGGGAGGGAGGACACCTCCCTCGCCCGGAACACCAACGTGAGAAGGTACCCAACAAAAGGCGACTAACTTATGGCGTGATGAAAGAAAGACCAACCAGTCCTGGATCTGTCGCACCAGTGGGTGCGGAGAGAAGAGAGGGCCTCAAGAGCGCTACGTGAGTCAGAATAAATAAAAGATTTAAAAGGAAGCTGAGAAAGAAACCGAAGGGCCAAGAGAATAGCCGAGTGCTCCGCTGTAAAGATGGAAGCCGCTGGGGTTAGGGACAATGATTTAATTTCCGATGGGAAGATGTCAGTGAACACACGGATACAGTCAGTATGGGAAGAGGAATGGGACGACGAGTGGGACTGTGGCTTCGGTACAGTAGAAAGGAGGGACCAGATGCGGAGGGGGGGAAAGGTGGAGGGGGGAAAGGTGGAGGGGGAGAGGAGAGCACTCGCCCCTCCACCCCCAAAGAAGACAGGACGGGGGACATTCGAAGGCCAAACGGTGCGATCAAGTGGGGATGACGGTCAAAGCATGTCAAAATAGAAGGGCTGAAGAGGGATTGGAAGACCGGGTGGGAGAAAACTGCCAAACCCGAAACAAGTATTTCAGACCCTCTAAGGTACAGTGGACATCCAACGGGAGATGGCCACTTTCTGCGTAAAGGCTGCCAATAGAAGCAGCTCGGAATGCGCCAATGCTGATGCGCACACGCAGGGAGCGGTTCGGGTCCAGCATGCGTAGAGCGGAGGCAGGAGCGAAGGAATGGATCTGACAGCCATAATCCAACTTAATTGGAGCAGAGTGGTAGAGCCGCCAAAGGGTATGGCAGTCAGCTCCAATCAGTATGAGAGAGGAACTTGAGAAGGGTACAAGTCTGAAGGCATGAAGCCTTCAGAGACTACAGGTAGGGAATCAAGGAGATCCAGAAATCTAGTTTCAGGGACAACGGAGAGTGGCGACCCATAAAGAGAGAAAGAAGGAACGGCAGTGTAGAGGCAGCGTCGACAAAAGTGCATCAACACCGTTTTCGAAGGGAAAATCGAAACCCGTGATCTGTGGCCCATCTGGGGACCGAATCTAGGGCCCGCTGGAGGAGACGTTCAAGAAAGACAGTTCAGGAACCGGAACAATATATGGCAAGGTCGTCGACATAAAGGGTGGCCGTAACCTCCAGAGGCAGAGCCGTCACCCCGAGGCAGAGCCTAGTCGATCGCCAAAGCGAAGCAGAAGACGCTCAGGACGCTATCCTGGGGGACCCCCTCCTCCTGCGAATGCACAAACGAGAGGGAGATGCCTACCTGAACACGAAAGGAACGGGAAGACAAAAAGTTGGACATAAAGGAAGGGAGAAAACCTCGGAAACCCAAGCGATAAAATTTTTGGCAAATCCACCACCGTCAGGTGGTATCATACGCTTTCTCCAACTCAAAATAGACTGCATAGGGGTAACGCCGCTCTGCAAATGACACACGGACCGCAGTCTCCAACTGAATTAAAATGTCAGTGGTACTACGGCCCACAGTTCTGCCGTAAAAATGGGAGCTGCTGGGGGAAGGGATAGCAATTGAACCACTGACGGGAAAGCTGCCGCACAAACCACTCCAAACGGCGAGCGAGAGCCGTCAGTGAAGACAGGGATAGGGTCAGAATGGGTAGAGAAATGGGATAAAAACAATTTACGGAGGGCAAAAGGATGGAAAGTTGACTTTGGTGCAATAGAGAGGAAAGAACAGATACGGAAGGGGGGGGGGGGGGAAGATGATCCACGGGGGAAAATAAGGGAAGGAAGGGAAGGGAGTACTCGTCCTTCCCCCCTAAGAAGACAAGACGGGGGCCATCCGTAGACCGTACGGTCGAACCAAATAAGGAAGACGGTCAAAGCCGTAGGTAGAAGTAGAAGGGCCGAAGAGGGTTGGTAGACCGGGTTGGAAGGAAACTGCCGAACGTGAGAGAGGTATTTAAGCCCTCTAAAGTGCGGTGGATATCCAGCGGGAAATGGCCATTTTCCACATAAATACTGACAATAGAAGACCGGAATGCGCCGGTGGTCATGCGTACACCCAGGGAACGGATGGGGTCCAGCATGCGTAGGGCGGAGCGGAGGAATAGGCCTGACAGCCATAGTCCAGCTTATTTTGGACCAAGGAGTGGTAGAGTCGTCAAAGGGTGTGGCAGTCAGCACCCCAGTCAGTATGGGAAAGGAACTTCAAAAGGGTGCAGGTCTGAGGGACGAAGCCTTCAGAGACTTCAGGTGCAGAATCCAGGAGGCTGGAATCAAGGAGACTTAAAAATCGTTTCGGGAATTACAGGGAGTGGTGATCCATAGAGAGGGAAGGGACGGTGGTGCAGCGGCGGCGACGGCGAAAAATGCATCACCACCGTTTTCGAAGGGGAAAAAGCGAAACCCGTGATCTGGGCCATATGGAGACCGAGACCAGAGTTTTACGTCGGAGGAAAGCGGGATCACTGTGGTCGTGTCGGGAGATGGAGGCAATGGTCAAGGCCAAGACCTCGGCCACGCAGTAGGGGACGATACTAGGTTTCCGCGTACCATAAAATCAGGAGGCGAATGGGAAGAGGGTTTACCGGAAATCTTCCGGATCTTGTTCCAGATTCGGGAGGAAGGGGTGGCGGGAAGTGAGAGGAGACAAGTTCGCCAGGAAAGGCGGCGGGCTATAAGGACTGTGCGACGGGCCTGAGCTCGCGCACGTTGAAAGCTATTGTATTGGTAAGGGATGGGTTGCGTTGAAGACGACGAAAGGCTGACTTTTAGCTCGAACAGCTGAGGCGCATGTTGGGGTCCACCATGGGACCGAAGAGGCGGAGGTGCGGGGAATGTGACTTGGGGATGGAGGACAGGGCGGCATAAGTGATGTGATCGGTAAGGTAGGTGGGGGCAGCGTCCTATTGTCAGAAAGTTACTCGGAACTGCAAAGATTGGTTTCAGATCGGAAAAGGGGCCAGTCAGCTTTGGCAAGGGTCCATCGGGTAGGAAGAGCAGGAGTCAGAAGTCTGGATGTACGGAGGGGAACGGGGAAGTGGTTACTACCGTAGAGGTCTGGAGTAACAGACCAGAAGAAATCAAGGAAGGCGGAAGGAGAAACAAGTGAAAGATCTATGAAGGAAAACGTAGAGATCTGGAGATGAAAAGCTGTGGGTTGACCAGTGTTGAGATAGGAGGAAGGGGGGGGAATGGGGGAGGAAGTTGTAAAAGGAGAGTAGAGAAATCGTTTGCAAAACTTCCTGGGAGGGGGAAGATATAATGAACATATTGAATATAACCGGTCAAAGGAAACCCGGGCTGGAACAGCCTGGAGGGTACGGAGGGGAAGGGGAGCTAGACGGCACGTCAGAGCGGACTAAAACGGCGTACCCCCACGAGGGGCTGCATCAGGGGGAGGGGGGGAGGTACGATGTGAACCTGCGGAGAGGGCGCAAAAGGCGAATCCCAAGTTGGCTTTCTTCGAAGGCAGAGACACTGGAAAAAAATCTGGAAGCAGAAGGAAGTTCTCCCAATTAGGGAGGAGGCCACGACAATTCCATTGGAGGATAATAGCCATTACGAGCAGAAAACATGGGGGCGAGAGACGTTATCAGGCGAAACTTAAAAGAGTGACCAGTGGAACAGATTAGACGAGACTCGGGGACAGGTTAAAGAGGCGGTCGAAGAGCGGGTAAAGGAAGTTGAGGGAGTTTGGGTTTCGAGGGGAGTCGGGGAATACGGGAAGGAGGGTGAAAAGCGGGGTGGGGGGAGTCAAATTTCCGGGGTGAGGGTAGAGGAGAGAACGCTGGGGGTATCAGGAGGTCAAGAAGGGAGCGGGGCGGAGGAGACGGGGGATACGAAGCAGGGTGGGATGAATCCGGTTTCCGGGGTGGTGTAGAAGAGGATGCCGAGTGTATCGGGAGGTCAAGGAGGGAGTGAGGTGGAGGAGGAGAAGGAAGGGTAGGATGTATGTCAGCAGAACGCGAAGTGCAGAAGCTGCATAATCACCATCAGGAATGGAGGAGGGGAGGGGAGGGGACGGTCGCGAAGGGAAGCGGAGTATCTCAGAGACGCCGGCAAGACGAGGGGGGTATGGGGGCCGGAGGGGGAGAACTTGTGGGAGAGGAAGTGAAAGGACGAGTAGCCTGAACAAGGAAGGTTGGCAGAGGAACCCAAACGCAGGGGGCTGGCGATGGATCGTTTAACAGAAGAGCGCGGATGGGAGGAGAGACTAGAAGAGGGAGCGATTTCCGATATACTGTATATGCTGAAATGTCAGCAATGGTTTCAGGAGGGTGATTAAGCGAGTTACTCGCGACTGAGGTGGAGCAGATGGGGATAGTGGAATTGGAAGTTCTGGGGGGACGGGCGGGAGGAATAGTGAACACGGGGGGTGGAGACGACGAGAAGGTAGAGGACGGGATAGGGGTAAGGGTGGATGAGGACTGATCAGGCCTAGAATGATAGGGTGTGGAAGAGGATGGTACGGAGGTGGTCGAAGTCTGGGGCAGGCGGGAGCAGCAGTGTGTTTCGGCAAAGGTAAGGCTTGGACGTGCGAATCGGGACCTAACGCGGGCCCTCACTTCCTGAAAGCTGATCTTGCCAGATTCCCGGACTGACAGGACCTCACACTCGAATAAGTAAGTCAGACAGGAAGAGAAAGCGGCGGCGTGGTCTTCTCCGCAGTTGGCGCAGCGGGGAGGATTCGAACAGGAGGAACCATGTGTCGGGGACACGCAGTCAACACAAATACCAGGGAACTTCGGCATGTCTTACTGACGTGTCCGAACCTCTGGCAAGTAAAATATCGGCGTAGGAGGTCTGGGGATATAACGACGGACCGGAAATTGAAGATAACCGACCCTAATTTTCTCAGGTAACTGGGAACGAGCAAAGGTCAAGAGCAATAAGGGAGATGGAACCATACGACGCCATTACGACGGGGTGGGCGGTAAACACGGGTCACCTTCTGAGAGAAGAGGAGGGTGAGAAGATCCGACTAAGTATTCCAAAAGGCGGGGAGCATGCACTACACCAGTACAAGTGTTAAAGGTAGAGGCTGGGAGACAATCGAGGGTCGAAAGGGACGAAACCTTCCGGTGCTGAGATCTGGAGGAAACTTCCATCACAAGAGAGCCATCGTTCTGGGGCCACATCTGTCGGGGATCGCCACAATGGGAAGTGAAGTCATCGTAGACCTCAAAAACACCCCGCTGTGAGAGTGGGGGAGAGGCGGAGCGGAAGAACTGAGGACAAGAAACCTAGGGTAATCAGGATCAGTCATCGGCCCTTACGAAGGGGTCAAAAGACTTACGGAAATAAGACGTACGAGAAGTCTTTGAACGAGGAGGACGAGTGTTCCACAGCCCGAGGGGGGCCAACCCCTTCAGGATGCGGTCTTCCAGTGGTAGAGGACTCGAGGGACTGGTTGCCCACCACCTCAGTGCTAAGAGTAGTAGTAGTCCGAGAATTAGAAGCAGAGGTCGTAAGCCGAGGAGTAGAAACCAAGAAGCCACAGCAAACAGAAAGGAAGCTTCATCCCCGGCGCGCATCCAGCCACCACCGACTCCAACAAGGAAAAGGAGAATCGTGGGCACACTCAGTCCCACCGTCAATAGATGTTACGCAGGGGAGATACACCATACCCAGTCCCCGTGCCTAAAAGGCGGCCACTCTCATCCAACGCGCGGTGAAACATGACAGGGACAGGGCTTGGGTTTGGTTTAAGAACGACAGGGGTGAAGGACAACCACCTCCCTCACCCAAGGTCCAAGGAAAGAGTCAAATGAAGGTCCAAAAGAAAGCCAAATAAGAGGGGAAAAAAAGTAAAAACAAAAACCCAGGAGGAGTTGTGGAAAGGAGAAAGAAAAAGAAACATAAGCAGGAGAGCAGCCGGATCCCAAGACGGGTCCAATGGTCCACGAAGGCAGAGAGAGCCCTTACATCAGAGGAAGATGCATTCCCTCCCATATTGGCCATAGAGGGACGCGCCGGATAGCTCCGGCAAAGCAAAGGGGTACCTCGGGCTATATCTGTCGAGGATCGCCACAGCGGGAAGTGAAGTCATCATAGACCTCAAAAACATCCCGCCCGCTGAGAGATATGAGAGGCGGAAGAACTGAGAACAAGAAACCAAGCCGTCGGCCCCTACGAAAATGTCGAGACTTGCAGGAATAAGACGTACGAGCAGTGTTAGAACGAGGACGACGCGAATTTTCCGCAGCCAGCCAGAGGGGGGAAAACCCCCTGAAGACGCGGTCTTCCAGTGGTAGAGGACTCGAGGCCTGGTCGCCCACCACCCGAATGCGAGAAGAGTTAATTTTATCCATAAAAATGAAGAGTAAAGAAAACGGAGCCAGGGGACGCGAGAAACTGCCTACCGCTAAGAAAGGGAGACCGAGCGCAAATCGCAGGGAGCGGGGAACCTCGTCCCCATGACACGAAAGTTTGCCCCCAACGGCACAAAGACTCCAATCCCAACGGCCCGGACACCCAACCAGCCAACACGGTGACGCCCTAAGACCTCCACCTGCGGATGACAGTTCTGAAGACCCGTACTGAGAACCAAAGACCTTGGTGGCTCTTAGTCAGATCTCCCAAGTAGCCTGTCCGGCATGGGTGACCAGGGGGCTGAGCCGAGCCGACGCAGCCCACTGGGTCAGAACACGGAGGCTTCCCCACCACGACAAGGTGGCCAGTGTTCATGAACATTTAAGGAATCACCCCCATTTTAAATTTTATAAATTGAATTCCGATTGCAGAAAAAAAAACCTTTTGATATAAACCAACTACAATATATATGCAGGGGGTAAATCGATCTTGTTGCACACACGCACGCACGCATTTTTCGTGTGTGTGTGTGTATATATATATATATACACACACACACACACACATTTTAACTGCAAACAACACAATATAATTAATGTAAAGAACGACGTTTATGTAGAAGAGCGTTCCGCACAAGATGAGGAGGGAGAACGAACATTTTTCATTTGTTCGTTCTCCCTCCTCATCTTGTTCGGAACGCTCTTCGACACAAGCGTCGTTCTTTACATATATATATATATATATATATATATATATATATATATATATATATATACCCCGCAAGGGGGTTCTAAGCTCGTGCTCTTGAGTGCTCTTTGTGCTCGTTTGTACGTGCTTGTTCCTGGAGGTTTCACGTGCGCCCTCCCGGCCCTAGCACCCAAGGATGATGGGGCTCGACCCTGCAGTCCTTGGTCTTTTTCCACTTCGACTGTCCCCTCCACCCTTTCTTTTTCCTCTGTCTTTCCTCTCACTTTTTCTTTGTTTTTCCGCTGAGATATGCCCTTTAAATAGAGGCGAATCGGTTCTTCCTGAACTAAAAAAAAAAAAAAAAATATATATATATATATATATATATATATCCCGTCTGATTCCCTATCTACAAGTGCCCCTTCTCCCTCTCCGGCCTTGGGGGTCTGGATCTTTGCCTACCCGTCTCTCGGGTGGGGAAGGTGATGCCCCGAAGGGGAGGAGGAAGCGTCACCGTGGTCGGAGTCCTCCAGACCCGTTCATGACCACTGCTCGCCCTGCTTCACCGGAGGGGAAGGCGCGCCGCTCCTAATCCGCTCGGGACTACCCCCCCCCCTATACGGAGGGCTGGTGGGGCGTCACCTCCCGGTGCCCCAACTAATGTCCGGGTCTCGGTTGAGGTACACCGCCCCATGACACCCTCGATTACCGACTCGGTTCCCACGGTGGACCCGGTCGAGAAGGGCCTAGCCCTTCTTCATGGAGTCTCTCTCCTTCGACTCCTGCTGAGAGTGGTCGGGTCTCTATCCTGGATCTACCTTTCCCACCTGTGGTGGATCTCCCCCCCCCCCCGACAGCACTTGTCTGGTGTGACGAGCCCTCGAACATCTGGTTCTCCCTGCTCCACCTCTGGTGGGGAGTCGGGGGTTTCGGCTGGGCCCGTCTCGTCGTCTCCTCTCCACCCCCTCAGGGAAGTCTCCTCTGAACCCCCTGTTCAGCGGGGGGCCTCCTGTAACCGGGATCCTCGTCTCCGGGCTTGTACCCTGTGGCCCCTACCCTTCTCGTCCGGGGTGGGTCAGGGAAGCCGATTCCGTCCCTGGTTACAGACCGTTGAGTTTGTTGCTCAGCCTGGTCCGTGGCTATTTCTCTGCTTCTTATAATGCCCCTTCCCCTTACAGCTCCATTTTGCATTGGAACTGTAGGGGGGTTTTAGTTAACTGGGAGAAACTTGCCTCCCTACTGGAGAGCGAGCGGCCTTCCTGCGTTTGTCTTCAGGAGACTATCCTGGCTGCACGGGGGCTCCCTCGTCTCTCTGGCTATGTTGGTTTCCCTTGCTCCTTCAGAGCTCGTTCTGTCATTGCCCGTTCGGTGTTGGACTTTGGCTCTGTGGATGAGAGCTTGGAGTTCTTCGAGCGGGTGGTGGTGGGCGTAGCGGAGGACTGTATTCCTCGATCTTCCGGTAAACCGCGGACGCATAGCGTCCCGTGGTGGACTCCAGCATGTCACCAGGCGGTGTGTGAGAGGAAGAGGGCAACGCGCCGCTTCCATCGCACCCGGCGCACGGACCACTTGATTGAGATGCGGCGGGCGAAGGCTTTCGCCCGCCGGACTCTCAAGTTGGCCCGTCGGGCCTCTTGACGTGCTTTTGTATCTGGCATTTCCTCGTCTACCCCTTCTGCTGCTGTGTGGCAGAAGGTACGTAGTATCGAGGGGAAGTCGGTCCCTGCTCGTCGCCCTGTCCTTCGGGACGGGGACGGCTTCATTTCGGATCCTACTGCTGTGGCCGATCGGCTGGCCGGGGCTCTTGCTGCGGTTTCCCGTTCGCCTTCAGCTGCGGATCGTTCTTTGTCGGATGTTACGTTCCCGCCACCTGGGGAAGAGCCCTATAACCGTCTCTTTACGATGCGGGAACTTAGGGTTGCCTTTGACATTCCGTATGACTTTATTCGGAATCTGCACCCGATGGCCCTACACTTCTTGCTGAATCTTTTCAACTGGATGTGGGTTGAGGGGTCGTTCCCTTCCCGTTGGAGTGAGGCGATTGTGGTCCCGATACCTAAGCCGGGGAAGGATCCGGCGGAGGTGGCGGGCTATCGGTCCATTGCCTTGACGAGCTGTTTATGCAAGCTCCTTGAAAAGATGGTGGTCGTCCGACTTTCCTTTACACTGGAGTCGCTTCGGTTATACCCCCCGACCCAGTATGGCTTTCGTCGATTTCGGGATACTCTGGACCCCCTTCTCCGCCTTGGTCATGATATACAGGCCTTTTCCCGCCGGAATCTTGTTCGTCTTTTTCGATGTCCAAAAGGCTTATGACACGACCTGTCGGGGAGTTGTCATGGACCGTTTGAAGTCTCTTGGTTTTATGGGCTTTATGCCCACATTTATTCCTAACTTCCCTGCTGTCGCACTTTTCGCGTCCGTAATGGGGCGGCCCTATCTGACCTGTATGTTCAGGAGGAGGGGGTGCCTCAGGGTTGTCTCTTAAGCGTCTCCTGCTTCAATCTGGTCATGTCTGCGCTACCGCGGACCCTCCCGCCCTCGGTGCGTTGTTCCATCTACGCCGACGATCTGGCTGTCTATGCCGCGGGGACGAGTCCCCCCTTTGTGGAAAAGCAAGTCCAACTCGCGGTTAATCGGGTTGAACGTTGGGCGTCGTCGGTGGGCGTTACGCTGTCTCCCCTGAAGACTTCGTGTGTGGCCTTCCTTCCGTCGAGGAGACGGGGCTCCGGCGCCGTCCCGGCCTTTAATCTTAAACTTCGGGGTCAGCCTCTGGCCCTCGTTCCATCAGTGCATTTTCTGGGTATGGTCTTCGATAGCCGTTTGAGCTGGGTTCCCCACCTTCGCAGGCTGCGCGAGACTACAAGACGTACCCTGGGTTTGCTGGGACATCTGTCTCATATTATATGGGGCACGGATAGGCGGACACTCCTCCGTTTGTACGTGTCCCTGGTACAGCCAAAATTAGACTATGGGAGTGTGGTGTATGGCTCCGCCTCCTGTACGGCCCTTCGGATACTGGACCCGGTCCTCTCTAGAGGACTGCGCATGTCATCTGGCGCCTTCCGCTCCTCTCCGGTTGATAGTCTGCAGGTTGAGTGGACATCCCTCCCTTGGAGGATCTGAGGTCGTTCCTCATTGCCAAGCACTATCTCCGGATTCTCCGTCTTCCCAACTCTCCTCTGTTCCAGGTGGTTGAGAGGGAGTTCTGCCGGGATGGGGGTTGGTATTTTACCGACACGGTGACCTCCCTCCTCGTTGGTATGGGCACTCCTCCACTCCTTCTCCATCCGTTATACCGGTCTCTTTCGAGGGTGTTGCACCTTGGGAGAGCACCCGTTACATGCTGTAGGGCAGGGCTTCTCAAACTTTTTTCACTTGCGACCCCTTTGGATCAAACAAATTTTTTTCGCGACTCTTCACTCAATGTCATAAAAGCAATAGGTACTAACACTGTATATTTATGAAAAAAATATTTTCAAATGTTTCTGCGACCCCCAATAATATTTACGCGACCCCTAGTTTGAGAAGCCCTGCTGTAGGGCGTTGCGCCCCGTTTGCAGGGCCAATTCTGACTCTGCCTTGCTTCGGTCTGTTCCTTCAGCATACAGCGTGTCACTCTGCATGTGTTGCGGTCTTCACAGATGGATCGAGGTCGTCGGGGGGCGTTGGGGCTGCGGCTGTTCCCCAGTCGTCTGCCTTTGCTCCCCGATGTACCCGCCTCCCTGATGAGGCTTCCGTTTTCACGGCGGAGCTCCATTCTGAGCGCTCTGGAGGTGGTGCGGGAGCATCCGGATGGGTCGTTTGTCATCTATTTGAATTCCCGCAGTGCCCTGGATGGCTTGGAGTGTTTCGACGCTGTCCACCCACTGGTCCGACGTATCCAGTTACTGTGCCATATCCTTGTCACTTCTGGTGGCAAGGTGGTAGTATTTTGCTGGGTCCCTGCACATGTTAACGTGGCTTGAAATGAGGTTGCCGATCAAGCTGCCCGTTCCACGTGCCGACTACAGGTTTCACCCGTGCCCCTCCCCTTTTCCGATTGTATCCCTGGTTTTCGTAGGTTTTTGCGCTCCCGGTGGCAGAGTCGCTGGGATGGCGCTACAACTAACAAACTCTGCAATATTAAACACAAATTGGGACGTTGGGCCTCTTCCTTCCATCGGTCGCACCATAAGGAGGTGGCTCTGGCCCGCCTCCGTATTGGCCACACCCACCTAACCCTGAAGTCGGCACGCGGAACGGGCAGCTTGATCGGCAGCCTCATTTCCAGCCACGTTAACATGTGCAGGGACCCAGCAAAATACCACCTTGCCACCAGAAGTGACAAGGATATGGCACAGTAACTGGATACGTCGGACCAGTGGGTGGAGGGTCGAAACACTCCAAGCCATCCAGGCACTGCGGGAATCCGAATAGATAACAAACGACCCATCCGGATGCTCCCGCACCACCTCCAGAGCGCTCAGAATGGCATAGAGCTCCGCCGTGAAAACGGAAGCCTCATCAGGGAGGCGGGTACATCGGGGAGCAAGGGCAGACGACTGGGGAACAGCCGCAGCCCCAACGCCCCCGACGACCTCGAGCCATCTGTGAAGACCGCAACACATGCAGTGACACGCTGTACTGAAGGAACAGGGACCGAAGCAAGGCAGAGTCAGAATCGGCCCTGCGAACGGGGCGCAACGCCCTACAGCATGTAACAGGGGTGCTCTCCCAAGGTGCAACACCCTGAAAGAGACCGGTATAACGGAGGAGGAGGAGGAGTGCCCATACCATCGAGGAGGGAGGTCACCGTGTCGGTGAAATACCAACCCCCATCCCGGCAGAACGCCCTTCCACCACCTGGAACAGAGGAGAGTTGGGAAGACGGAGGATCCGGAGATAGTGCTTGGCAATGAGGAACGACCTCCGATCCTCCAAGGGAGGGATGTCGCACTCAACCTGCAGCTATCAACCGGAGAGGAGGAAGGCGCCAGATGACATGCGCAGTCCTCTAGAGAGGACCGGTCCAGTATCCGAAGGCGGAGCCATACACCACTCCCATGTCTAATTTTGATTGTACCAGGGACACGTACAAACGGAGGAGTGTCCGCCTATCCGCGCCCCATGTAGTGTGGACAAATGTCCCAGCAAATCCAGGGTACGTCTTGCGGTCTCGCGCAGCCTGCGAAGGTGGGGACCCAGCTCAAACGGTTCGAAGACCATACCCAAAACGCACTGATGAACGAGGGCCAGAGGCTGACCCCCGAGTGTAAGATTAAAGGCCGGGACGGCGCCGGAGCCCCGTCTCCTCGACGGAAGGAAGGCCACACACGAAGTCTTCGGGAAGACAGCGTAAGGCCCACCGACGACGCCCAACGTTCAACCCGATTGACCGCGAGTTGGACTTGCCTCTCCACGAGGGGGGACTCGTCCCGCGGCATAGACAGCCAGATCGTCGGCGTAGATGGAACAACGCACCGAGGGCGGAGGGCCCCGGTAGCGCAGACATGACCAGATTGAAGCAGGAGACGCAAGACACACCCCTGAGGCACCCCCTCCTCCTGAACATACAGGTCAGATAGGGCCGCCCCATTACGGACGCGGAAAGTGCGACGGCAGAGGAAGTTACGAATAAAGTGGGCAAAAGCCCACAAAACCAAGAGACTTCAAACGGTCCATGACAACTCCCCGAGTCGTGTCATAGGCCTTTTGGACTCGAAAAAGACGGCCAGAACAAGATTCCGGCGGGAAAAGGCCTCCTGTATATCATGACCAAGGAGGAGAAGGGGGTCCAGAGTACCCCGAAATCGACGAAAGCCATACTGGGTCGGGGGTATAACCCAAGCGACTCCAGTGTAAAGGAAAGTCGGACGGCCACCATTTTTCAAGGAGCTTGCATAAGCAGCTCGTCAAGGCAATAGGCCGATAGCCCGCCACCTCCGCCGGATCCTTCCCCGGTTTAGGTATCGGGACCACAATCGCCTCCCTCCAACGGGAAGGGAACGACCCCTCAACCCACACCCGGTTGAAAAGATCCAGCAAGAAGTGTAGGGCCATCGGGTGCAGATTCCGAATAAAGTCATACGGAATGTCAAAGGCAAGCCCGAAGTTCCCGCATCGTAAAGAGACGGTTATAGGGCTCGTTCCCAGGTGGCGGGAACGTAACATCCGACAAAGGACGATCCGCAGCTGAAGGCGAACGGGAAACCGCAGCAAAAGCCCCGGCCAGCCGATCGGCCACAGCAGTAGGATCCGAAAGGAAGCCGTCCCCGTCCCGAAGGACAGGGCGACGAGCAGGGACCGGCTTCCCCTCGATACTACGTACCTTCCGCCACACAGCAGCAGAAGGGGTAGACGAGGAAATGCCAGATACAAAAGCACGCCAAGAGGCCCGACGGGCCAACTTGAGAGTCCGGCGGGCGAAAGCCTTCGCCCGCCGCATCTCAATCAAGTGGTCCGTGCGCCGGGTGCGGTGGAAGCGGCGCGTTGCCCTCTTCCTCTCACAACCGCCTGGTGACATGCTGGAGTCCACCACGGGACGCTACGCGTCCGCGGGTTACCGGAAGATCGAGGAATACAGTCCTCCGCGACGCCCATCACCACCCGCTCGAAGAACTCCAAGCTCTCATCCACAGAGCCAAAGTCCAAACCGAACGGGCAATGACGGAACGAGCTCTGAAGGATGGCCAGTCAGCCCGCACCAGGCACCACCTCGGTCGAGACGAGACACCCGGTTGCGGTCCGACCGGCTCAAGACAGACTGGGTAATGATCACTGCCATAAGAGTCCCCCAACACCCTCCACGAAAAATCGAGTAGGGCATCGAGGGACACCAAGGAGAGATCAATACAGGTAAATGAACCCGTGGGTTCGTGAAAATAGGTAGGTCCGCCAGAATTGAGGTAAGAAAGTTCCTCCATTAAGGAGAGCAACATACCAGCACATTGTCGACCGGACATCTCCCCAAGCCGGGTCGCGACTATTAAAGTCCCCGAGGAGGAGAAACGGCCGAGGCAGTTGCACACCAACTCGCGAACCGCGTCGCGAAGGAGGGTCATGAGGAGGAATGTAATCGAGCAGGCAGTGTACTGGCGATCTAAGAAGAGCCGCACAGCCACAGCCTGCAAGGAAGTACGAAGAGGCACACCTCGCGAGGGTAACGAATGGTGAACATAAATCGCCGCACCCCGCCGGTGTGTGTGCTCATCCGGGGTGCAAGGGAAACCAACGTAGCCAGAGGCGAGGGAGCCCCCGCGCAGCCAGGATAGTCTCCTGGAGACAAACGCAGGAAGGCCGCTCGCTCTCCAGCAGGGAGGCAAGGTTCTCCCAGTTAGCTAAAAGCCCCCTACAGTTCCAATGCAAAATGGAACTGTAAGGGGAAGGGCAGAATAAAAGGCAGAGAAACAGAGAAATAGCCACGGACCAAGCTGAGCAGCAAACTCAACGGTCCGTAACCAGGGACGGAATCGGCTTCCCCGACTCACCCCGAACGGGGGGGTAGGGGCCGACTCCGCAGCTGCTTCACCCGTAGTAGAGAGTGGGAAAGTGGAACAGGGAGTTCAGAGGGGGGCTCCCCTGGGGGGGAGAGGAGACGACGAGACGGGCCCAGCCGAAACCCCCGACTCCCCACCAGAGGGGGGCAGGGAGAACCAGATGTTCGAGGGCTCGTCACACCAGACAAGTGCTGACGGGGGGGGGAGGAAAGATCCACCACAGGTGGGAAAGGTAGATCCAGGAGAGACCCGACCACTCTCAGCAGGAGCCGAAGGGAGAGAGACTCCATGAAGAAGGGCCAGGCCCTCTCGACCGGGTCCACCATGGGAACCGAGTCAGTAATCGAGGGTGTCATGGGGCGGTGTACCTCAACCGACACCCGGACACTAGTTGGGGCACCGGGAGGTGCCCCACCAGCCCTCCGTATAGGGGGGGGGAGTCCCGAGCGGATTAGGAGCGGCGCGCCGCTTCCCCTCCGGTGAAGAAGGGGAAGCAGGGCGAGCAGTGGTCATGATCGGGTCTGGAGGACTCCGACCACGGCGACGCTTCCTCCTCCCCTTCGGGGCATCACCTTCCCCACCCGAGAGACGGTAGGCAAGGATCCAGACCCCAAGGCCGGAGAGGGAGAAGGGGCACTTGTAGGCAGGGAATCAGATGGGTGAAAGTGAGGCAGGGGACAAGGTCCCGCGGCGCCAGGAGGACCACCAACCCCCGGAACTTCCAGGGGGGGCACCACTCCGGTAGGCGCCGGGGTAGCACGGGAGGGGCCCGAGGACCCGCCGGAGCCAAGAGCCGCAGCATAGGACAACCCCCGCCGCGGCTCCCGGTCACGGACCCTATCGCGCGCCTCCCGCGCACTAAGGAATTCGGTAGTCCTTAAGGACCGCACCTCGAATTCAAACTTGAAAACGGGGCAGTCCCGAGAGGAGGAAGGGTGGGCCCCCGAGCAGTTCGAGCACCGCGGGGGCTTCGTGCATGGGAGGGTGCGCAGGCCCACCGCAGCGGACACATAGCTTACCCTCACGGCGGCACGCAGAGCAAACATGGCCGAACCGGGTCAGGCACATACGGTCGCACCGAAAACTCACACGACCGGCGATCACCCACGCCCCAGAACACCTGGGCCGGAGGCACAAGGGAGTCAAAGGTCAGGAGCAGACGAGCGGACGGGGTAAGAGCACCATCCCGGCGCGACGAAAAGCGGAAGACCTTCGTTACCCCCTGGGGCAAGATCCTCCTGCAACTCGCCAACCGGGATTGACAGCAGACGGGAAGCGAAAATGGTGCCCTGACAGCTATTCATTGCGGATGGGGAGTCACAGAAACTCTGCAACCCAGAACATCCTGCAACTGTAGAAGGGACTCAGTCACCCCCGAAGAACGGGACTTCAAAAGAAGAGACCCATCCTTCAGAGGGCGGATATCATAACGACAGGGAACCCCACCGTCTTAAGACGCTGAAACACCCGTTCCGAGTTGCCCGGAAGGGAGCCAGCGGAAGGGCGGAGAACAAGGAACCTGTCCACCGGACAGAAATTGACAGCAGACAGGTCCATGTGTGACGGTAACCGAGAGTGGGCGAGAGAACGAGGGCCGCGAAGACCCCGCCCTACGGCCACCACGAGAGCCAGACGCCGCAGAGACGAGAGGGGGCCATACGGCTTTAAGGTCAATCCAGCGGAGGCAGAGGCCGCTGAACGACCAGAAGTAGAAGTCTTATCCAAATCCAAGGACGGGCCAGAGTCGTAACAGGAGGGGATTGAGTTTGAAATTACCCATAAACAATACATTAAAAAAGACAGCCTCGGACCCAAGGCAATGCACCATCCGCCGCTGCATCCTTCAAGGCGCAGGCCCAACGTCCCGGGTAGCCCGCCCCCCAACCTGACTGTCGTTTTAAAAACAGCAGATTGGCTCTACGGAGATTTGTCCGTTAAGGGCCTAGCAAAGACCCAATCCAGACGCAGCAGCGGTCCGGGCGCCCGTACCGTCCCCAGAGCACGGCTCAGCCACGGAGCGATGCCCCCAGCGGGTGCACCCGATGACCCCAAGACTGCAAAAACAAACGAGGGGGGGGGGGATACTACAATTGACAGAGGCCCAAGACCGAGTCAAGACAAGAAATTCCGGAGATACGGAAAAAAGGGGAGCAAAAAGAAAAAGGAGAAAAAAAAAAAAACGCAACTAGGTAACTCTTCGCCCACACCCCGCGAGAGTTGAGGAAACCCCAACAACCCACGAGGTGTGCGAGCCCCCTCGGCCTGACAAGCCGGAGTACCTAATCGAGGGGGAAATAAATAAATAAATAAATACCCACAAGGGAAAGAAGCGATTCTAAAACCTTTCGTGCATTCAAATACCTCATCAAGGAATGGTTCGAATACACGAAAGGCCTTGGAGTAGCTTTTCACTTTTCCACGTGGGAAAATTTTTTATTTTATTTTTTTTTTATATATATATAGTTCTCATTTAAATTAATTTCAAGTTAATCAGCAACACAGCTATTTTTCTTGTTTCGTAAGACGTTAGAATAAAGTGCAAGCGAAATGTTTCCAAAAATAAATCAAAGTAAGTAGCATTAATAAAGCCCAAAATCAAGAGAAAAAAAATAAAACTCTCCAAAGGTTAACTCGTTAATTTTTATTTCACTAAAACTTATAAATGAACAGAGGATAAGTTAAAAAAAGGTGACTCTTAAAAGCATCATATCCGGTTGAGAAAGATTTCGTATTCCAAATGAATAATATTTATAGTCTTCGGTTAACCCTAAAATCGACGTTAAATTCTTTCGCAAGCGGAGATGATGCTATTAACTCTGTTAATTTTTTTTTTTTTTAGAGTAAAGCCTTAATTATTGACTCGTATCTCTTTATTAAACATTTCGGCTGAAGAGCCAACATCGAGGGTATAAAAAAAATGAAACCTAGGAATGAACGAGTCTGGAACGATGGGCACTAAGTTGGAGATAAGTATGTCGCTAATATGAAAGAAATTCATAAGTAATCTTGACAACTTTTGATGGGCTTTTACATTCACGAGATATTTTGTCTTTTATCTTCATCGTCTGAGACTACCATCATAAACAGAGACAAAGGATGATATCAGATTAGAGAGAGAGCGAGTGAGCGAGATGTCCAGTAAATTTGTAAAATGTAACTATCTTCGTAACAATGCAGCGAAGAGGTCATTTCTGGGAAAGATTTAAGTTCTCTCGTAATGAATTATCTTCGCGTAACGTTCGAGTGAATATTGACGATTCTTCTATAAAATGTTTCAAAATGGATTTTTTTTTTCAATGAAAAAATTTGCAGTCGATAAAATTAATTTCAAAATTCATTGAACGAAACTAAAATTTCTCACTCAAAATTTTATCTCCACATCCGTACGTATTATCCTAAATCTCTGATTACACGATAGTGAAACCGAGTTATATTAATCTTAAGTTACCGTTCAAGATAGCGCAGACAGTCAATCGACTATCGATGTATGTTGATAGTAACCAAATCGACCATGCATCGAGAGTCAGTCGACTAAATGTTCTACATAACTTTCGTCAAACTACAAATTTTTTTTTCTTTCAAACAAGCCCAGTTTTCAAAATAAAAATATTTTTGAAAATTTAATATTCCTCATTTGAATGTTGAACGATAAAAATTACTAATTAAAAATAAAATTTAAAAATTTAATTTTTATAAACCTCGTTCGTTTCGCCCGATGTAAATAAAGTTCAGAATGTCCAGAAACGAAGATGAAGCCGGAGTCACGTGTGACAATAAGGAGTCAGTGAGCAAATATTCGACTCAAATGATTCGAGATTAAGTTTCTTAAGTTTAAGAAAATTATGCTAATTTTATTTACATATTTTACAAAATCATACTGATAATTTATTAATGTAAATAAATTATTTTACAACTATATACATACAAATTAGCAATAATTTCACAATATCATCATTATCATCATCCTTATAGCACTTTCTATTTACTGTAAATGAAAATAACATCTCTCATTTCAGTTTTTACAAATTACACTTCTAAAATATATATTTCAAACTTACAGTATCTTAAATTGGGTTGACAGTCCAACAGTTTTACACCAAATTTAGTTTTTAGTTCAGTTTTTACAAGTTCTTAACACGTTCAGACGAACATTTAATTATAATAAAAATAATTTATTATTATAAATACTAAAGGTCTGTGTACCTAAAGACTACAACAGATGACTCAAATGACAACAAAAATTTGCGTTAAAAACACAACTGACATCTCAACAGACATTCAAACAGTTACCAATTTTAGAAAGTTGTACAAGTTCAAAATGGTTTTAGAAAGGGCTTCCTTATATAATAAAAGGTACGAGAAAACACAGAGTCATTGGCAATATCACAAAAATTTGACAAACTTTGTTGACAATCATAAGGTAAAATTTGATCATAGTCATTATCAAATATAAGATGTGTCGATAGTTAAGTAGTACATTAAACATACAAGATATACCGATGGTACAGATAGTCAACTACCATTAATCTAAATATGTTTCGCGAGTTACACTCGACTAACGAACCATGTTTTCATTCTGTGAACTCGTGACAATTATTTTCTTAAATACCGAGTAATTAAAGTTCTTTACAAAAAATGTTATGAGCAATTAAATTTAAAGACTCCAGACTCTAGTCTTCACATGACCATTTTCTTAAATTTATATTTATGTCTAAGTTTTATTTCCTAAAATGCGCGTTCACTTCAACATTCAAAAACAATATTTGAGATTCTTCAACATCTTTCCTGACGAAAAAAGGTCATGTGACAATTCAATCTTTGAGAATTACTACCGAGATTTATTTCAGAGAGACAGAGAGAGAGAGAGAAAAGGGTCATTCGATACAGTAGAAAAAAATATAAACCGTATTGTATTAAAACTATGAATTCTAATTTTCATACTCGTTGGCTCTCATCTGTGGCCCCAAGTGCCAGACCTTTATCCAATTGTAATTTTAGGATAAAGGTTATTTTGGCACATGCTTCAAAAAGACTAAATTAAAAGTGCGGAAAACAATTTAAAAAAATCCTAATTCGATGCTCTCAGTGTCTTTGGAAACCGAGTAGAATTATGCTTCCATTAAGTTAAGGAGCACACATTCAAAAGACAGTAAAAGACCTTCGTTTCAAGACTGTCTTATATAAAGATGTTAGTAAGTATAAATAAACTTGGTACACTGAACAGAAAATATATTCATAATTATAATAAACGGACCAAAACTTAAAATTAAAAACTAATATAATTTCATTTAGAGAAATGAGCTTTAATTACTTAATCTCTAATTCTAAGAATTAATGAAATAAAAGCCTCTTTAAACTATATCCCATTCAAAAATTTTAAGATAAACTCACACAGTGAAACTATCATCTAAACTTTCTTAGTACTTTGCTTAAGTTTTAACTCCAGTCCTGATTATGGTCTTCCAAACCCAATCATCATGTACAGTTTGTCAAATTAAAAAATACTTGGTTATTCTAGAGCTAATATTGAAAATTTCCAAATGTTAAAATTTTTTACCCTAAATTTCAACTTTTAAAATTAACTTCTAATGCAAATTAATTAGAAACGTAAAATAGTATATATATATATATATATATATATATATATATATGAGGGGTCGCGCGTCTTAAAGTACCTAAGCACCACCACAGGCGAAAACGTGTTTTTGATGGATACCACTAGTATTTTCACCCTTCCTCTATCGCGTGGTTTGGGTTATAATGACCTTACGACACTAGAAGTATGGTTGAAAACCTTATGAAGCGAACTACTTTTTTCACCTCTATCGCCACCCAAAAGTTCACCCAAAGTTTGGCATAAGAAAATAAAAAAATTTAAAATATATACGTATATATATATAAAATATAAAAATCTATTCCAAAAACTCATCAACATCTTCATTAGCATACTTAGAACTCTACTTTAGCCAAAAATGAACGTTCTAGCTCAATTAATAACAGATACTATTGCCAGAATATTGCTGAACTTTGGAGGCGATTTCTGAAGAATTTTAATTTTGGCGCTTAGGTACCTTAAGACGCGGGACCCCTCATATATATATATATTTTTTTTTTTTGCTCGGATTTCGTGCTATCTATATGACCAATAAATACCTCGGTGAAAATTAATATACCGGATTTTTGTGCCGCGGAAGTTGCTGAGAAAAATGTAAAACTAAAAAGTGAAAACCACCGAGGACTAGAATGACTACACTGTTAAGGGTTGAATAATGGGTTGAATAATGGGTTGAATAATGGGTTGAATAATGGGTTGAATAATGGGTTGAATAATGGGTTGAATAATGGGTTGAATAATGGGTTGAATAATGGGTTGAATAATGGGTTGAATAATGGGTTGAATAATGGGTTGAATAATGGGTTGAATAATTTGGAGGTAGAGGAGAGGTGACAAAGAGGAACTGGGAAATAAAGGAGGTTTAAAGGGACTTTGGCTCACCAAGGTTGCGCGGGTTTTTAGTCGTTGTTTTTTCAATTACAGAATAGCGCCCTTCGGGAATGCCTACTTTAATCTCGAAGAGTGGGTCAATTCCTTTTTTGTAATGGACGAAGGCTTTGCGATTTTCGTGAAAGTTGCGCAAAATTTTTCCAAGTTGGCGTCCATGTTTTGCTCTTTGTGCGAGTCTTTAGCGTTGGCGCTATATGGCGATCCAACCTTCGGAGAAAAACGGAGCTCTCTGCTCTTATGTCGGGTGGGAGCTTGTCTGTCTATTGCAACCTCATCCGAAGACAACCCGCCTCCCAAGACCCACACCCTGGTGCCTCGTCTGATCATCACACGAGTAGAGAGAGCATTGACGTAATGCAAGATGATAATTTCGACAAAGATAATGAAATAAGTCACTGAATGGCTGGAAGAAAACTAGGAAAGACTCATCCTGTTAGACATGGTAGGACCACAAAATGATAATTACAGAATTACTCGAAGGAAAATCAAAGACACTATAGAGCACTTTAAAGAAAGGGTACCCGGCCCTTCGGGAGTCGCAGAAACTCAACTCGAAAAAGCCTCGCCTAACATCCATAAAGAAATAGCCTATATATCCAGCGCATCTCTCTCTATTAAAGATTGCAAATATGTGACCCTCAAGGAGGTAAACCGCGGAGTTCATCGAAAACTACAGACCAATTAGCCCGTTTGATATCCCTGGAAAAGTATTAGAAAAATAATATGAAGGAAACTCAGTTTACACCTAATGGTTAGCAACACCTGCAAACAGCCAACAGGGATTCATAAAAAAGAAAAAAAAAAAAGAGGCACAGCCACGGCCTTGGCAATAATACACGAAACTGTTGCAAACAAGCTTACAGTAACCAGAAGGGTTTCGCGCGTACTAAGAGGTGTGAAAGCCGTTTTTGATAAAGACTGGCACCAAAGACTACAATACTGTATCCTAGACCAAAACATGGACGCAAACTTGGAAAAAATTCTGTGCAACTTTCTCAAAAATCGCAAAGCCCTTCGTCCATTACAAAAAAAGAATTAATTAATAAGCTATTCTATCGCCCAGACTCCAGTCTTTACATCGCTTAGCTTCCAAACCCTCTTACCCCCACAAGCGTGACGTCATTTATGTTGACGATGTCACACAAATAATCACCTCCGATCAAGGTAAAAGAACGTCACGAAAACCGAACAGATCAACAAATTGAAAGAATTAATGACTCGGAATCAATGGAAAATTCAAACAAACCTCAATAAGTTCAGTCATAAATATCGATCAAAAGAAGGGCCATGAATTACAAATTAACAATCGAATCGCCTTACGCGCAACAAGTTACAGCTCTTTGACTGAATATCAACAGCTAAGGTTACAAATACCACATTAAAAGATCAGCAAAGGCGAAAATCACTCGGCAAATTATAACGCTTAAAAAATAAAAAATAACTCTGCATAGATCTCTTCAGGTCAATTATACTTATTTTATACCCACCCATACCTTTTCACACGTCAAATGAGAGAATTATGTATGGATTGCAAAATATACAAGATGCTTGAACAAGATTCACTTTCAACAAAAGGATCAGTGGTCAAATATCATCCTTAGACACGCACCGACAGGGAGAATTACCAGTCTTGAAAGTGCTTTCACGAGAAATCAGAAAAAACGGAGCAAAGTACAAACAAAATCTCCACAAATTTCCAACGAACACGACACTGAACCAGGCCGTGGGATAAAATCCACCCTCTTCAGGAGTAGTCTACCTCGCAGCAGAACACCCGCCTCCCAACTCCATTCTGTGACCGAAACTGAAAATACATAAAATTAAAAAAAAGGGGAAAATCACCAGAAGCAAAATAGAAGACGTCTCGAAAATCTCGGTGAAGCTAAAAGACGTTGTCTAAAGAAGAATCAAATTCCGTTTCAACCTCAATCCTCGAACCAGAGAAGCAGCAACAATTTTTCCCCACCCTTCCCAAGGGAATTCACGGGATAGGACCATCCTGGACCACCCTCATATAACTGTGCGTGTGAAGTATAAAATCCAAGCTGTAAACGAATGACATAAAAAATTCCAGGGTGCTCGCACCTTGCCGCCGCCTGCTCCTTCCTACGTAATAACCAAAGAGAAAAAAAAGTTTGCTGAATGTACTCGAAATTAAAGAATGGCGAAATGTTTTATATTTTAGCAGCAAACCAAATGCTCCACAAACGTTCGAATGCGTGTATGACTACTTTATTTATCAATTTTTCTTTTAATTATCATGTTATGAATTTCATAGAACTGCAACTCATAATCACCCTTTCTCAACAAAAATGTTGGCAACCTTGATCAAGACTGGGAAACAATCATTCTTAATCTTTCATAATTATTTCATAATAATTTAAAAAATACCAGAAACCCGCGCATCCTTGGTAAGTCTGAGACCCTTTGAACTTCCTCCTTTCGATACCTCTCCTCTACCTCCAACTTATTCCTCCATTCGCTGCGCTCAGTCACTCACCAAACTTTGTTGCACCAGCAAGGACTTTGAATTTCCAAGCCTCAATCAATTGAGCCTCGACTCTGATAGCCAACACTCCATTCCAGCTTCCATCACCGTTCAACAAGACTCTTCGATCGCTTTTCAGCATTCTATATAATCTTTTGTATTGTATCTAATTTGTCTGCTGTTATGATGGTTAACACGGAGGTAACCCAAATCAGTTTCCTTGAAAAGTGTGTGTGTGTGTGTGTGTGTGTGTGTGTGTGTGTGTGTGTGTTTTAATGATTTAATCCTTGGAAATCTCAACTTTATAAACATTAAAACAATGCGAGTATAAACATTATAATTGTACGCTCTTTTATCATCACTGCCTTGATTTTAACCGAAATAAAATAACCAAAACAATTTTGAATCCACTTCTCAAAACCAGAAAACATCCGAAATTATTAAATTAAGCAAGATAATCCAATACAATTTAGAAAAGCAAAGAAGTATCTTATTTTATAAGTGAGTGCAAGTTTTGAGAGGGTTGTCCATCTTTATTAGTTCTACAGACGATTTTGAAAACATTGTTTTTTTATAAGATGATCCGTTTCTGGAGAATGATTACTGATATTAGAAATAGGAGGATACGTGAACAAAAACATTGGATTAGCTACTACGCCTCCTTTCTTTACTTTAAATTGACGAATTTTTTTCCCGTTACGAAGTTCATTACCAATGAGGTTATACTTGAACTGGTTTTAATATATATATATATATATATATATATATATTATATTTTTTTTTTTCCTTTGGGATTGACCACCGTTTCAAACCTATATACAAAAGAAAATAAAATACTATAAAGTCAATGGCCTTACCAACAGGCTTATTACTGTTAATATTACAAATCTCGTTTGAAAAATGAATTTAATGTTCACAAAAAATTATTTGCTCGTAATGCTCTCTCTCTCTCTCCCACCCACCCTATTTTTTTTTTTTTTGAGCAAATTTATCTAAAATTGAAGTGCAATCATAAACTTTTAATATTTAGAAAGTTTGAAATTACCAAAATAAGTGAAGTACAAATTAGATAATTTAATATTAACTTAATAAAACTGTCGGAATAATGAAAAAAATAAATAAATAAATAAAAATCACAACTTGGTCACGTTTACAATGAAGTGAAAATAACACAAATTCGTTTAAATATTTTAAGCAGCTTCAATAATAATATACTGCAATAAGAAAATGTCCAAGCAAAATAGTCTACCCTTTGCTGTAACATTACCATTAAAAACTCGATAATAAAAAAAATTAGCCCAAAGCTAAAAGATTTTCCATGCAACTAAAATAATAATAATAATAATAATAATAATAATAATAATAATAATAATATATTATTATTATTATTTTTATTCTGCAACGACCTACGAGATTCTAACTCTGAAACCAAAAATAAGGACGTTTACGAAACGAAGGTAAACCATTAAAAAATAAAACCATGTTAAGAAACACAATATGGAAAGAAGAGAGTAATCATTAACCAAAAGAAAATAGCATCGTAAATAATGGAAATTTACCATGAATCCAAAATAAGAACTTTCCTTTGTAAAGGAAAAAAAAATAATTACCAATGACCATAAGATAAATTTTACTTCCAGACCAGATCTAGAATTTTACAGCAAACATATTTTACGATGAAACCTTTACCATGAAGAAGTATGACAAAATTCAGCATGGATAAAAGTTTCGTTGGTTTTCCACTTTTAAACCTTGACAAGAATTTTATCAAAGAAAGTAGAAATTATTACCAATTAAACAAAATAAGAACTACTTTGAACACGATCATTTATTATTATTATTATTATTACGAAAAAAGTTTCTTCCGATGCCGAAGTTCGTCAAATATAACCTCATCCTCATTAAATGATTACGCAAAATCCGTTATTAAACACGAGAGAAGTAACATCATTATCATCATCAGCAATGTTTGAAAACATAATGGCAATTTTAATAAGTGATCAATATTGCGTAACATACAATAATTCTTTTTCAAAATTATACACTCCTATTATTATTATTATCATCATCATCATTATCATTATTGTCCATCAGTGAATACTACTGTATATTCCACTTTAAATATCTAAAATACAATTTTGAAGATACGCTAACAATAATTAGAACCGTGACAGTGATGGCCATTGCACATTCGGACAAAGAAATTTAACTTAAATAAACCATTACAGTTTAGTGTTTTGCCAACTAATTAATTCACTGCAATCGCCGACTTCAAAAAATGGAGCGAGTAAATTTACTTATTTATGAAGGGATGGGAGCAATAGAATGTAATCCCTCTTAAATCTTCAGGTCCCCTTGACGACTGTATAAAGTTTTTGGCACAGTTTAAAGAAGTTAATTAATATCTTAAGATTTCACAATGACTAAATGCGAGTTAATTACCGAAATTATATAGAAATAATTGTGATTCACATTCGAAGTAAAAAAAATAAATAAAAGTTAAAATATAAATCTGAAAAAACCTTTTTAAGGGTACAAATAATGAAGAGAGCGAGAAGGTGGATCACGACTGTGGACAATTACACCAACAAAAACCGAAAGGGAAGAACATGAAACCGTAAGCTTCTTAATTACCGATACTTTCCTGTACCGGTAAAGCACCGAAGCTGTCCGTGCGATACTAAAATTTTAGATTACATTCGCCCTACTCACCAAGCATGAAAAATTATCACAGTTTTAAGAACATGAAACAATTGTCTACTAAGAAACTTTCCTCGTCGGTCAAAGTGTTCAAATTTTACGACTTTGAACAGACTGGCGAGCGCACCCGACTTCCAGAATTAATTTTGTTCGTCATTCTTGCCATTTATTTTCATGAGTTTTACCGTCGACTTTAACGGTCCACAAACAAAAGGAAAAACACGCGGTACACGGATTTGGTTACGTTAGGTAAGGCGAGAAGATTAAGTTGGGTTAAAGGCTTAAATTGACTAATTAAGACTATCTAAGTCGAGTTAGTTCCACGCAGTCGCAGTCATGATGTATCAGAGTTAAATGCGAAAGATCAGGGATAAGAAACGCAGTCAAGTCGAGTGAGACTAGTTTAAATCTAGTTCAATTTCAATTAAGTAGTTGAATCCGATTAATGAAGGTGTTTTGTAAATCTTGCAACCGGTGTACAATTCTCCCCAACAAAGCACCAAATCACTTCCACTCACTCACTACAAATTTACGCTAATCTTGTTCAAAAATATCAATCCTTAAACGAGAGCTAAAAACAAACAACACCCTACGAGATGCTCGTTAAACATTCACCAAACCGTGTGTGGGTGTGTGCACACTGCTGAATATTATATAATAAAAAAAAATGAGTCGATACAGTGTGCTCAAAAAGTCGCGCAACTGGCCGCATAAATAACTTTGTTAAAAGTGATGTCGTCCTTGTCTCTAACATGAATGAACTCGATAAATCATGTTATTACCATATAAATCAACGTTTCGAAACGAATTAATGGTTTTCACTACCGACTCAATAGTTAGCTGCAGTTCATCGTGGGCATGGGTCATCCATACTGTTTTTTAGACGAGAAAAAAAAAAAAGACTCCCTCTCCCAGAATATTGCGTAATGCGTTGCGCGACTTTTTTAATACCCTGCAAACCTTCATATTAAAGATTACGATCATACTTTAACAAGACTGCACACTTCAGACCTATCAAAAGAAGTAAATGCAGAGTAAAAGCATCACTGCACCGAAGGAAGATTCTTCCCATTATATTTTTATCTAATCGAGATCCAAATCATTACGAATGTCATGGAATGGACTGGCTTAGATTGCACTGATTACGAATCTCTTATCTGCCAAATAAAGATGACTTACAAATGAACGCGATTAATATTTGTAAACACTGTTCATATTTCCGGCCAATTAACAGCAAAAAAAAGTTAATTTTTACTTAGGGCTACAACAAAACAATGAATGTGGTACAGAAATGAATAATTGTTAACTAAAAATTAATTACAGTCATTTATCATTCTATAAATTGCTTTATAAATTTTGCACACACCCTTTGGCGTCATTTCTATTCCTAAATTTATGATTTGCCTTTGAGCTGCAAAAGCTCCTCCCACTATGTTACGAGCCCCACCCACAAAGATATTAGCTCCTCCCAACACTGAAATGCTCCAGATGCTTTTACTCTATATAATAGTACCTTTTAGACTCAAAAGTATTAAGCATTAATCACGCTAAAAACTTTAATAATTATAACAAAAATATGGTTACAACTATGTTACAAATACGAATATGTTAAAAGAGAGCTGCTGAAGAAAATATTACCATAATTTACGCAAGGTCGAGGTATCTATTTATACAAATTAATTATTAGGCCTAAATAACGTTATGAGCTTTGTTATTACCAAACGAGGTTTAATAAAATAAGGTAGGTAGCAATACAACATCTGAATACTATCACAAGGTTCAGACTACGTGCAACTTTAATTATAGTTAGTAGTCCTTCGTAGAACACCGATTCAATAGCCATCATCACCTTCAATATTATATATCGTATTTATAAACAATTATGGATATCTTACATAATAATAAAGTTAGGTTTAGATTCTAAAATTGAGGAAGGTATATAGGGTTCAACGCTATTTAAAATTTAATCTAAGTCACAGCCATACTTGGAAAAATAATGTTAGTACAAACTAAGAAAAATAATTTTTAGTACTACAAAACTAGGAAAAATAATGCTCAACACTTTTAGCATAAATTAATCCATAGTAATGACTAATAAACTAACAATAGGTACTACTACTACTACTACTACTATACTACTACAATTTAGTTCATTTTCAAACTATAATCGTGAGAATTACGAACTAAAATATAATGAACGTACTACATACTTGTGGGTTAAAATAATGAAACTGATGTACGTATCAAAGAACCTTATAAAATATATGACAGTACCAGAATATATAAAAATGTTCTTAACCCTTTCGACACCACTGTAATGACATACGGGTTACGTCATATTTTGGCCAGACTATATTTAGTTACGCCGTAACGAAAGGGTTAAGCAGAAAAACTAATGCCACTTCATAACCAACATTACGAATTGGCCAGAAAAAAACAATATATTGATACAATATATATATATATATATATATATATATATATATATATATATATATATATATATATATATATATATACTGTATATATATTATATATATATTATATTATATATATATATATATATATATTATATATATATATATATATATAATATATAGGCCATTTGATATAAGCTTATAAGAGGTTATCATTCACACACTTAAGAATATTCGATAGAGGTTCCTTTGTTTTCCAAATAGCTTCTTCTCAGAGCACTTCTCTTCAAAAGTGATTCAGTAGAAATGAGACTCTAATTCCAGTAGCGAAAACAACAACAACGGAATGTACAAACGTACCAACAGAACAAACACAAATCAAACTGAATTCACGTAGTTTTTATAAAACACAATTTGTTAACAAACAAAAATTTTCAACTGTTAAATGTTAAAAATAATTTATGAATCAACGTTAAATCAAGTTAAATTAAAGCAATCTTATCGATTATTAAACAATAATAACGAACATAACGCTTCTAATCGTTATCATCATCTATGGGAATGAATGAATAAAATTTTATTAGTCTCTTTGGCATTTGAGGTTAAACTAAAAATGGGCAAGACCAGGAAGGGTCAGCGAAAAGCATTGTGATGGATCGCTTGCTGGTAACTGTACCTGTCCGAATGCCTGGGTCGTTCTGGTATTGGGGGAGGCACAATGCCTGCGGGATCCCCTACTTCTTCAGGACCCACCTCCTTCACCTCCACGCCATCCCTCTTTACCTCAAACACCGGGAGCTCATTTATACCTGGAGGGAAAACGAAGCGTTCTCATTAATTCATTCACGCGAAACGACACTAATGAGAATGAATCAATGTTAGCCCACCGCCAGTTTTTCATCCCCTTATTCAGGAATAATTCAGTCAACAGTAACAAAGCACTGGTTGGGTTTGGAAAAAAAAAAAAAAAAGAAAAGCTGTATCCCATACGCTATCTTTAATTGATCATCTTGCGGTAAAGTTATCGAGATATAGCTCAATAGGGTTGCAACAGCACCATACTGGTGTCGGTTTGAATTAAGTTCTGAGAACTACTATTGCAGCCTCATAACAACTACAGAAGATTGGAGTCTATTTTATAAGTGCTAGGAATTGGGTAGGGTAACAAATTTACTTCTATCGTAAAAGTAAATTTGCCGTGTTGGGATGTGGCGACCTCACTGCCCGCCGAAAGATGCAGCTAGGTCCGCATCTCCTGTGATGCAGGAGGGGAAGGACTAAGTTAGAGACCCATCCTTCCTTCTTTCTCCCGATACATTCTTGGGAAATGATATTTCTGATAATGTAGTCTTCACGGTGTTTACCGTTACTGTTTGGGGGGATACATTTCAGTAACCATAAAATACGCAGAAGAAACCTTCAGAATCATCGATTAATCATTTCGTTGTGAGTGAATTATGGACGAATACAAATTTAGAGCTCCCGGTAGTTCAGTGGTCTCGATGTCAGACTCTGAGCGGTGAGACTCTGAGTTGCTCCCGGCTGCTGGAGCCTGGATTAGGTTGGGCCGGCCACTCACCCTGTCAACGCTTGGGTTCAAGTGACCCTTGGGGGTCACCTTAAAAAAGAGTTCCAGAAGTTGCCTGTTTGCCTATACAAATTCCCTCGACAATCTAATAACTTAACTTTATCGAACTTAATCTAATTCTAAAGAAACGATGATTCATGACCTTAAAAATAATTGATATAGGGTAATATCCGGCAGATATTCAGCTTCAGCCACTAATTTCTTCTGAAGTTCAAAGACTAAAGCCTTAACCGAAACATTAAATATAAAATGAACGTTTTGATGTTTTATGAGGCTCAACTTCATCCCTTGAAGCCCTCTTCAGCAAACTACAACTAAGAGCCTTTAAGGAAGTCATCAAGTACAACAAAAAACTTTCCGCAAAACTAACCTCCTCTCACAAGGACCAACCCACACACTACAAATACTTATTTAAATTAGCATCACTGATGTTCAAAATACCAGGGCTAAACAGTGAACCAAACATCTGAAGTTCAAAACTAAGCATCCCAAGTTAGTTCATTAAGTGAAGCCTATGTAAGCCTAACCCCTTACTATTCTTTAAAACTTAAATCCTAAGAGAAAAATTACATTTCCAAATGTAGCTATCAAATACTTAAAATTTAAGAAAATTAAAATGTCATACCCAAACCGCAAACGGCTCCACCCAGATGCGAAATTCCTCCAGCTGTCTCGAGTCGGGAACGTAGTAAGTGAACATACGTCTGGTATCGTTTCAGCTACAAAAAAAAAATATTACGATATTAAGAAGATATTCTTATGTAACAAAATTAAATTCCCCCTAATTTTAATACTTAAGTACCCCATTTTAAGCAATAAAACAAACATTCCATAAACAAGTAGCCTTCATATTACATACGTACTTCATCTAAGCACCCGTTTTCCAATCTCTATAGGGTATGCACAACGCTTGAACTCGGGAATGAAAAACACTGATCAATTGCATACACAAAGATACTCTGAAAAAAAAACACGACTATCATCCAGTTCACATTTAGTCATATTAGTCATTTTTCAATAAAAAATATTTTGCATTATATTGTATAATAATTACGAATCGCTTCGGTTTTTGAGTAGAGCCTACTGGAGAGGGGTAAAAATTACCTACAGCGACAAAACTATACGTTCGACGACATATCCAATTTTTCACTGCTGACATCGGTAAAACTAACATGAAGCATTGCGCTGATTCACAGGTTATCTCAGTTACGCATACAGCTCGAGACAATGGAAGACGTGCTAAGTCTTCTCACAAAGTTAGTGAATGTGTATGCTCTTAATTAAATACAAAACGAATGGTAGACCTACTAAAATAAATATAGGCACTGACCTATTATTATAATAATAAATAGGCCCAGGGGCCTCCAACCATAATAAACATCGCAGCGTCAAGTAGGCGCTGGCCTATTACTAAAACGACTACAATTACACCAAATACAACACCCACTATTCTTATTCCCACGCGGGAAGTATGATTCAATATATCGTTGATAAATAAAAGGAAAAGAGTGGGTGAAAGGGCAGAGTCCTGAGGAACAACCACTATTAATAACTTTAGAAGAACAGTGGCTATCTACGACCGCAGCTATATTAGATCCGCCAGAAAGGAAATCAGAGATGAAGGCACAGATAGCAAAGAAGGATAGAAACCGGAGGAGGGCAGCTTGGAAGGATTTGTGCCAGACTCTATCAAAAACTTTTGACATGCCTAACGCAATAGAAAAGGTTTCACCGAAATTCCGAGAGGAGGATGATCAAGTCAGAGATATCTGCAAGAAGATCGTCAGTAGAGCGGCCACTGCGGAACCCATACTGACGATCTGAAATAAGATTGTGAGAAGAAAGGTGTTTAAAAATCTTCCTATTAAGGATAGATTCAAAAACTTTATAAAGGCAAAGAATCAAAGCACATGGATTAAATTATCATTGAAAATAAGGTACTGTTCCAGTCTCAGAGATCCAGTGTTACCTTTCGTGAAAACGTTACCCCCTTCAGTGGTACGTCAGGTGAGACTAACGTTTCTATTTACACACCCCACAAACCGATTCCATTCCCCCGTTTCTCGTTAACTCTTGCGCCATATTTATATCAACTCCACGTTTATTCACGCATTAATTAAATAAATCCTTCCATCTTTTACGCGGTATTCCTTTACTCCTCATACCTACGCACTCACTATCCATTTATACAATTCCCTCATAATTCATTTTCTTCACATGAATATATGAACGTAGCATATCTGCCCCCATTCTAACGTCAAGTGATTTTTTTTTCACTGCACACATTTCCCAAATATCATTTCTTATAGAATTAAACCGTTTTACACTCATCATACTTCCTAAATTAATCAACTCAACTGGTCTACTTTTGTCAGTGAACTATCATGCCAAACAAGTTTCTGTCGCAGCTATAATAATTATATTAGCAGCAATACACCTTAATGTAAACCTCTTGCTACATCTACAATGAAGCACTTCCTTTCCACCAGGGGTATTATCGCGTCCATGATTTACTTGTCCTGCTTCATTCTACTTTCAACTCCCACGTAGTTTTTCTTCTTTTGTCAATAAAAAACCCGAAATATTCAAATTTTTCACAAACTACTTTTTTTTTCATTTATCACACTGTTATATGCCCATCCTCCTCCTATTTCAATGACAAGAATCTTACTTTTATTTACATTCACTTTCATGAACGTCAACAAAACTTGTCACTGACCTCTCTGAGTCATCCAGAAACACCATATCATCAGTATATGTACATCAGATGCCACAGCCACCACCATTCTCTTCCATTTCAGATAAGTCTTCTCTCTTGCGTGCTTGCAAACAACCATAACGACATAATAAAGCTCTGATGAACTCAACAGTAACATTGAACATCACTCAACTTACCCTTTCTTAAACAAGCATTACTACCCGCATAAAAAATTTTCACTGCACTTAACTTACCACTGACACCAGACATTCAAAGCACCTGCCAGAAGGAACACCTATTCACTTTATCGTAAGCTTTCTACCAATCCAGAAATACCATATACGGGTATACCTTTAACTTCTATGTAGTAGTGGGCTATTTTCTGTCTTCTCACCCCAAATCTTCGGGAAATAAGAATTTTGATAATGTGTGTGTATTTATTAAACCTTAAGGTGCGTACACACTGGGTCCACACTAGTGAAAAAATGATGCAACATTTGTTGACCACATTTGTTGAGGAACAGTGGCCAACAGTTGCTCAATGGTTTTTGGGAGTGTTGACCAATATTACTGGCTTCAACAATGTTTCCCACTACATATGGGAAACATTGGGCAACTGCCAGCAATATTACCGTAGTGTGGACGTGTCTGGAACCAGTGTTCAATATTTCCCAGTTGGAGGCAGTTGTGGCGTCTCGTGCCTCCCATCATAACAGCAAAAATGTGCGATCAATGGTACCAAGATAAAGTTTTCATTTTGATTGATACCTATCGTAGTCATGAGTGTTTGTGGAACGTAACTGGAAGACTATTCTGATCGCAAAAAGAAATATAACACTTGGGAGGAAGTTGCCAAGAACATAGGATGTGACGTTCGAAGTGCTGAGAGAAAAATGAAAACTTTGAGAACACAGTTTATGAAGTTACAAACAAGCAAGCAGGCGGCCTTCTGGATCTGGCACAGACGCGATCTACAAGCCAAAATGGTTTGCCTACTTCCTTTGCCGACATGCTTGGGCACTGAAATGTTGTTAGAGTGTGGACAGGCAACATTGTTGCTCAACATATTGCGCCTTTATTGAACAACACATGATGCTCAACTGTTATCAACACGACCACTAATGTTGTGCAACATGTTGACATTTGTTGTAGCGTGTACGCACCTTTAGTTTCCCAATCATCAGCTGTCTTACTGCGAACACTTGATCAGCACATCCTCTGCCTTCCCTAGAGCCACTTTTTTTCATCTCCAGCCAAAGAAGCAGTAATCTCTTTTGCACTTTCAACATTATTCAATCTACTTTACCAGTTAAACTTAAGACTTATACCTCTATAATTTTCACACTCGCTTATTTTACGTTTGCTTCATCGTCGTACAGTTACTGATTTTGTCCAATTACCTAGTATACATCCACTTTCTCACACATTTTGACGCATCTTTCAAAGCCATCCAGCACCATTTTACCTGCATAATTAATCATTTCACTACACATCCAATTAACTCCTGCCAACTTTCCTATCTTCAGCTTGCATACCGCTGTTCAACTCCTCTTTAATTTGATATCTTCCATTCCTTGATAAACACTTCTACATACGCCATCAAAACCAACTGGAATCACATTTGCTTCCTGCTCATCTATTTAACCTACAAGCTCACGAGAAGACTTTTTAAATCTCTCGCATATTTGCTCATCTTGTACAAACACGTTGCCATTCTTATGTCATATTACCATTCATTCCACCAGTGACCTTTGCACACACACGCTTCTTCCAGAATAAATTTTTTTTCATGCAATCTTTTTACTTCTATTTTACCAATCGTTTAACGTTTTTTTTTTGGCATTCTTTGTACAACTCATTGCATCTCCTTTCATCACTGCCAGGCTGAGTTTGTAGTATTATTTCTCAGACGCTCTTCTTTTCTTTCACTGCATTATTCACCTCATAGTTCCACCATGCAATTGCTTTTCTTTACACACTTACATACTCCAAATGCCGTCTCCATTAAACATTCCTAAGAGACATTCCACATATCGTGTACTGTACCTCCATTTGTTCACCGTCTACCTCTCCATCGATTTGCTCTACCCTCCTTCTATTCTCTGTTGCCATAATTAAATTTTAGTAATTATGTTTACATTCTAATTTGGAATTATTAATAATTATTATTAACTGTATAAATCTAAATTCACTTTACTTCAGATGTAAGATATGCTTCCTTTTCCTTATAGCTTGAAACTGTGGTGGATTTGGCTGTTCTTTCTGGTGGGTGCGTCTTCAGATGATTCAAATCTGTTTCGATCTGCTGTAACCTTGCCCCGTGTGGTCGTCCAACTGTTCCATCTGTCAAGTAATATATATATATAATATATATATACACACATATATATATATACAGGGTGTTTGAAAACTTTCTGTACAAATTGTAATGGGGGATAGGCAACACCAAGACAAACCCTTTTCGTCTATAAGTGTATGTCCGCTGACGTCACCATTTGGCGCGAGAGGGCGCCGCTGCAATTGGCTAAAAGGTGAAGTGGGCTAGACTCGCGCTTGCCGCGGGCATTCTTAAATCGGACGTAGTACGGCGTAACATGGAGCGCTTCACAACTGCTGAGATGGCTGACATGCATATGGTGTATGGGGCTGCCAATGGAAACGGAAGAGCTGCTGTGAGGTTGTACCGACAGCGCTTCCCAAACAGACGTGTGCCAAACCACCAAACGTTTGCGCATTTGCATCGGCGACTGCGAGAAACTGGAACATTCCATGCAAACATGCATGACACTGGTCGGGAGAGAAACGTGCGCACTCCTGACATGGAAGAAATAATCCTACGGCGATTTGAGGACAATCCAAGCCCAAGCACGCGAGGTGTTGCACGTATCCTCGGTGTGAACCACGACCTGGTCTGGAGTGTTGCACGAGCAGCAGTTACATCCGTTTCATCGTCAGAGAGTCCAGGCATTACAAACCCGTGTAGCATGTGGATTTGCGTGCGCCCACACGTGAGAATTGTGCATGTTAAACACACCCTCACGTGTGAAACAGGCCTCATCTGAGAACAGCACATAAGCCGGAAAATTAGGCTGCACCGCTGTCTGCTGCAGAAACCAGCGTGCGAATTCCACACGAAGAGGGTAATCCCGAGGTTATAATGCCTCGACTCTCTGACGATGAAACGGATGTAACTGCTGCTCGTGGAACACTCTCCAGACCAGGTCGTGGTTCACACCGAGGATACGTGCAACACCTCGCGTGCTTGCGCTTGGAGTGTCCTCAAATCGCCGTAGGATTATTTCTTCCATGTCAGGAGTGCGCACGTTTCTCTCCCGACCAGTGTCATGCATGTTTGCATGGAATGTTCCAGTTTCTCGCAGTCGCCGATGCAAATGCGCAAACGTTTGGTGGTTTGGCACACGTCTGTTTGGGAAGCGCTGTCGGTACAACCTCACAGCAGCTCTTCCGTTTCCATTGGCAGCCCCATACACCGTATGCATGTCAGCCATCTCAGCAGTCGTGAAGCGCTCCATGTTACGCGTACTACGTCCGATTTAAGAATGCCCGCGGCAATTGCAGCGGCGCCCTCTCGCGCCGAATGGTGACGTCAGCGGACATACACTTATAGACGAAAAGGGTTTGTCTTGGTGTTGCCTATCCCCCATTACAATTTGTACAGAAAGTTTTCAAACACCCTGTATATATACCACCACTTTCCTCTTACCCTGAAAATAACTCTACTTTGTTGTAGATGTTTTGGGGGGGTTCAATTTAGGTTTGGTTATTCAACTGGATATTTGATCTTACGCTCCGATTTCCACTCACCATATTTTAAGTTGATTAGCTAACAATAATTTTTTTTACTTTTACTACATGAAATTACTATCTTTACACCAGCTTTGTTATTGCGACACCGAATCTGTTCTTACCACATTGAGTTTGGTAATACTGCAAGGTAAAAGAGGCCGCTGGAACTTGCGTTGAGAGCCAACAGCTCCTGGCATCGGCGGTGCTGAGAGACTGGCCGCCACGAAGTTGATAGCGTCAATCCACGCTTGAAGTTCTTTGCTGTCACTGTTAGAGAGAGATTTTGGGGTCAATTTTAACGTTTTGTTCAAACCCTCCAAATCGCGACTCGTTTTCAGGAATATAGAATATGACGCTGACAATCGGAAAATAATCCTTGTTAGTTCAGATCTGTGGTTTTCAAGCCTTTTTCAAACCAGGGAACCCTTTCAAAATTTTTATTCACGCCGCGAAACTCTACTATAAAATAGCCTTATTTTTACATGCAATTGTAAATACATCGTTATACAAACCAAGTACAATTTGAAACATGATTAACACCCGTTTCATATCTCAATCTTTTTCATAGGAAAAAGTAGTTGTGAATCGTGTTAAAAGAAAAATAATAAGTGAATATCGCCTAATTAAAAATATTCAGAATTTAATTTTAAAAATAATAATAATGGCTCGAAAACTGAAGATTAGATAACTGTGGCAGACAAGTTCAGAATATTCCAAACGCATCAATGCCAATACATTTAGATGGTAGGATATCCCGAGTGAGACACACGTGATATAAAAAAGCAAAATAAAATATACAGCCTATTACAAATATATAACAGCGATGCTAAATGTTGACGTAATTCGAATTAATCAACTTTTAAACTAATAGTTGAAGCGATTTTCGATTTCAACTGAGGAGTCGCGCGTCTTAAAGTACCTAAGCGCCACCACAGGCGAAAACGTGTTTTTGATGGATATCACTATTTTCACCCTTCCTCTATCGCGTGGTTTGGGTTATAATGACCTTACGACACTAGAAGTATGGTTGAAAACCTTATGAAGCGAACTACTTTTTTCACCTCTATCACCAGCCAAAAGTTCACCCAAAGTTCGGCATAATAAGAAAATCAAAAAATAAAAATAAAATATATAAAATATGAAAAGCTATTCCAAAAACTCATCAACATCTTCATTAGCATACTTAGAACTCTAATTTAGCGATTTCTGAGAATTTTAATTTTGGCGCTTAGGTACCTTAAGACGCGGGATCCCTCAACTCATCTGAAGGACCAGTTTTTTCCTACTGTAAATAAAAAAACTTTAGAGTTTAAACCAAACGAATGTCACCAATTTACCTTAATTTGCGAAACAAAAGTTAATACGTTGCATCATTACCATTTTCATTACAGAAATATCTGAACTTTAGACTGTTTAAAAATTACTTTTAACAGATAATACACTATTCCAAAACAAGGTAATTTTTTCTTTCACTATAAATACAAGTTTAGGGTCCTCATAAGGAAGTTTCGGGAAAAAAGCAACTCTTGAATTAATTGGCTGATCTCCCTTCTAAAGAAATAAACGTATAGTAAATACTTCTAACAATCATCTGACAGCAATGAGTAGTGAGTACGCTGTATCGCAAATGCTGACACCACCATAAACAATATATTTATTATTGAAATCCAGCGAGCAATAAGAATATTAAGCGATGTTGGTATATTGATACGAAAGCAAACTTTAAAAATCCAAGATGTTATGACAACCATTTAATGTTTTCTTGCAAAATTATTAATTTGCACAAAGTTAATAACTAAACCGTAACTCATGAAGACAATCACTCCTGACCGAATTGGGATAGAACAGGGCAAGTTATCCCTTAATTCAGATTATTTTCATCACAAAAATAATCTAATTTTGTTGGAGTGAAGTCAGGGAAACAATTAAAAGTTGCTATTAAAAACGTTTCTAGCGTATTTGCGTTTAAAAATAAACTGAAATCTGTCTCTGATAAATCTTTGTATTACTCTCTTCTATGATTTAGTTATAATGTATCTTCTACTATTAATTCTTTATACAATTTACGGAACCCCCGCAAGGGGGGTTCTAAGCTCGTGCTCTTGAGTGCTCTTTGTGCTCGTTTGTACGTGCTTGTTCTGGAGGTTTCACGTGCGCCCTCCCGGCCCTAGCACCCAAGGATGATGGGGCTCGACCCTGCAGTCCTTGGTCTTTTTCCACTTCGACTGTCCCCTCCACCCTTTCTTTTTCCTCTCTTTCCTCTCACTTTTTCTTTCCGCCGAGATATGCCCTTTTAAATAGAGGCGAATCGGTTACTAATGAGTCATGACTGAGTTTTATTTCTGAAATTTTATTAGTGTCACCAACAAAATTAAATATGCAAAAACAAAAAAAAATTTTTTTATGCAGGAAGGAAGAGCCAAGGGCAAAAGCACCCCTCCTATAGAAGAAGAGGAGAGCCAAAATCAAGGTCCGGGGTTTTCGAGATGCCTAGACACGCTGCGTTTGAAAGATGGGAAGTCATAGACAGGAGGAAAGATGGATCGAGGAAGATTGTTCCAGAGTTCACCGGTTGAGTTGATGAAAGCAGGGATGGGGAGTCGGCCAAAAACAACCGACTCCCGACTCCTGAGTCGGTATTTTTAAAAACCGACTCCGACTCCGACTCCCGACTCTTTCCTTATCATGCTGATCTACAACCTTATAAATATTGGGATGTTTGTTTCGTAGATGGCATTTCAAGTTTGAGGCTCTAGTTGGAGCATTAGCATGTATCCCAGTGTAAGCACTAATTTTTGCATTACACTCTTTACCATCCTTTTCTACTTGACAAATAAAAATACTTTCATCCTCATTTAGCTTAAAATATTGAAAGTGCTGATTTTCTACTAGGCCCACGACTCATTACTAATAGGGGCTAATTAAATTAATAATTAATATATTGCTAATTTTTATATGGTACCTAGTATCCTAAAATAGAAATATGAAATTCATTTGCTAAGATTTACCAGAACAATAAATCAATGTGGAAATGTGAATCTAGAATTAGTTCAGGAAGATATTTATTTAGGGCAGAGTAGTATTCTGGTAAATTGTTGGCATATAGAAGTTGAATCAAAGAGTCGGGAGTCGGTCGTTTTTACCGACTCCCGACTCTTCAAAAAAGCCCCGACTCCCCACCTCTGGATGAAAGACTGAAAATACTGATTAACCCTTGCATTAGATAGTTGGACAGAAAAGGAGAGAAAGTGTAGAAAGTCTGGTACTGCGTGCTCTCCTTAAAGGAGGAAGCATGCAGTTAGAGAGTTCAGAAGAGCAATGTCCGTTAAAATAGTGAAGAGAGAGAGAGAGAGAGAGAGAGAGAGAGAGAGAGAAGAGAGAGAGAGAGAGAGAGAGAGAGAGAGAGAGAGAGTTACAAGGATTACAAGGAAAAGAAGTACCTCAAAGGCCTTGCGGCCCATACCGAGGAGGTACCAATGGCAACGGGTGCCAGGGAAAATTTTGTCTTTCAAACTATGCTAGCAGTAGTAGAAAACTGGATAGAAAAGTAGAAGGCTCTCTCCCCACCCTCCGCTCCCTCCCTGCCAGAGGCAGGTACGAAAAAGGTTGAAGAAAATACCTTGACCCTGGAAAAGTAGCCAAGGAAATTTTACAGGAAAGTGGAGAATATATAAATAGCTCTATATTTAGCTTGCTCACAGAGACACCGAGCAAGCGAACTCCTGCAGAGTTTTCTGAGGTTTTAATCTTAAACTATGAGTGTGTTCTGTACTTTGTCTAGCCTATTTTTAAACAGATTTACACTTTGACTGGAAACATCCTCTGAGGGAAGTTGGTTCCAGATATCAACTATTTTACAGGAAAAGAAATTTCCGCAGACTGAGGTCCTAAATGTCTTTACACACTCAAATAGTGTGCAAGATTTCGTCTAACCTTTTCTTGAACTGATCCACAGAGAACTGTTCACAACTTCCGAAGGTAACTGTTCCATGTGTCACAGATCTTATACGTAACGTAATTCCCACACACACTAGTCCTAAACCGTTTCAAATCCAACTTCCAACCATTGTTGCGAGTTGGGTTATCATTTAAACTAAACATCTTCTAAAATCGACATCGTTGAACCCTCGTAAGAGCTTGAAAACCTCGATCAGTTGACCGCGCAGCCTCCGAGTTTCAAGCGAAAACAAGTTCAGGGCGCGTAACCGTCGATTGTAGCCCATATGCCCAACGGAAGGGATCAACTTTGTGGCCCTCGCCTGCACTCGCTCCAGCCTCTCAATATCTTTCCTGAGGGTGGGCGACCAGAACTGCACAGCATACTCCAGGTACGGCCGAACAAGGGAATTGTACAGTGAGAGCACAATCTCCTTGTTCCGAAACTGAAATTGCCTCCTGATATACCCAATAGTTTCTGGCTTTCTTTTCCATCTCTACACACTGTTTCGTAAACTTAAGGTCGCTGCTAATTAGCACACCCAAGTCCTTTTCTAAATCAGTCACCTCGATATTACTGCCCAACATCGAGTAGTCCGACTTGGGATTGGCTAGCCAATGTGCATCACTTTGCATTTACCCAAGTTAAACGGCATTTGCCATTTTTCGGACCACTCTCCTATCCTACCTAGGTCCGCACGCAGTTCCTCGATCGCTTCGGGCGTCCCAACATTGGCCCCAAGCTTGGTGTCATCAGCGAATTTGGCGATCCGACTGACGATGCCACCGTCGATATCATTTATGTAAATGGTAAACAACAGTGGCCCCAAAACGGAACCCTGAGGAACCCCACTAGTGACCGAGGCCCAACCCGAACTAGCCCCTTTAATTACCACCCTCTGCCGCCTATTCCTTAGCCAGTTTTCAATCCACCTACCTATTTCCCCACCGATACCCAGCGCGCGCACTTTCGCCATTAGCCGGCGGTGAGGTACCTTATCAAAGGCTTTCTGAAAGTCGAGATAAAGTATATCAATCGCCCTACTCTTATCGTACTCACTCAACATGACGTGGAAAAACTCGAGCAAGTTGGTGAGACACGACCTATGCCGTCTAAACCCATGTTGGGAGTCCCCAAGCAGCTTGTAGGAATCCAAATGGTCAACGATTCTATCAGCTATTATCCTTTCTAATAATTTACCTACAACTGAAGTGAGACTAATAGGACGATAGTTCCCTGGACTTTCGTGATCCCCTTTCTTAAAGATAGGGGTCACGTTGGCCTCTCTCCAGTCACCAGGCACCTGGCCCATCTCCAACGATTTGTTGAAGACTGTAGCCAGGTGGGGAGCCACCTGGTCGCGCACTTCTCGCAAAACACTGGGGAGAAACTGGTCTGGCCCAGGAGCCTTAAACGCGCTCAGTTTGTCTATTCTATGAGCAACGACTGTCGCGGTACATCTAACACTATCCAGGTCAGCACCTTCGTGCCTCACAGCTGGCTCGGGGATGACGCGGGTATCCTCCCTGGTGAACACTCCCGCAAAGTACTCATTAAGCACCTTAGCGATGTCCGCGTCGGAGGTCCGCAGAACGCCGCTTCCGTCCTTTAAAGGACCTATCATGCTTCTAATAGGCTTTCTACTATTAACATAACTGAAGAACTCCTTAGGGTTCCTCTTGCAGAGGCTTGCCACCCGTAGTTCTTCGTTACGTTTCGCTAGCCTAACCTTCGCCTTCACTTCCCTACACAGGCGGACATACGCTTCAGTGTTCTCGTGGGAACGATTGGCCTTCGCCCTCCTATACACTACTTTCCTATTTCGGATAGCCGAAGCGATGCCACGATTGAACCACTTAGGCTGCGTTGAAGCAGGGGTGACCAGTTTTGAGGGTATGGCAGCAGACTGCAGCACCATAAACTCATCCCGGAATGCACTCCACACTCCCTCAACATCGCCGCCAACCTCTAACCCCATCTCTGCTACGCTATCCCTGAGGCTAACAAAGTTCGCCCGCCGGAGATCGAGCTTACTGCCTCTCGAGTTACTACGCTTCACCCGAGGGACGCACACACGGAACCTAATAATACCGTGATCACTCCCGCCCAACGATTCGTCAACGGTGAGGCCAGTGACGAGGTTGTCTTCGGTCGTGAATACTAAGTCTAGAACGCTTTCGCCTCGTGTAGGCTCGTTGACCCACTGAGTGAGGAAGTTCTCATCAGCAAAGTCAACTAGCCTCCTCCCTTCAGCATCGGCAGTCCTGTTTTCCCACTTTATGCCGCGACAGTTGAAGTCTCCTAAAACTACACACACCCTATCCCCTAGCAGGCTACTGAGTTCGGTGTACAGGGCTGTATCCTCCTCGAGGAGGAGATGCGGAGGTCTGTACACCAAGATTAACCTATAGTTCGTCCCTCCCACGTTCAGATCGACGCCAAGCAGCTCCCGTTCCGACCGGAACTGGCAGTCAACCGGACTCAACGTGTCTCTGACGTATATTAGTACCCCACCCCCCTCCCCACGGGTGCGGTCTTTGCGAAACATTCTATACCCGGGAATTTCGAACTCCCCAACGTAGTCCCTACGATCAGTATGAATCCAGGACTCGGTGATAGCAACGATATCCTGGTATTCTGATGCTAAGAGCGCCCGTAGCTCGCGAAACTTGTTCCTAATTGACCTAGCATTAAAAAGCATTGCACGGAGGGAGCCTTCCCTATTCTGACCGCCCCCTAGCACGACCCGTTTCCCGAACAGCCAAGGCTGTCGGGAGTTGAAGAGCCCCTCACTAACGAGGGGGCAACTTCCACAGGAGACTGAGCCCCCTCCAACGTAGGAGGAGGGTCACCCATCTGTACTTCGCCGCACCCTTCAGTCGAAGGTACGTCCGCCACCGGCTCATCCTCATCTCTCCCCGGTGGGGGCCCATCATCTCTCCCAGGACTCGACCTCACCATTCTGTATAGGTGCCGGTCGAGCAGCGCGCCTAGCACACCTTTACCCTTGTCATTGAGGTGGACACCATCCCTCTGGTAAAGGTCCCACCTACCCGAAAATGCATCGAAGGGGTCAATAAACTTCACGCCCAGCGGAACGCACAAGTCTTGTACCCTCTCGTTGATGCCAATGACCTTACTGAGCGAGTGGTCACTGACATTCATTCGCGGTAAAATACCCATTAACATTCCCCTGTCTGTCTTCAGTTTTAGATCATCCGCAAGAGACATGATCTCGGTGATGATCCCTTCTGTAAGACCTACCCCACCGCCTTTGAGGAACAGGTCATTGCCACCAGCGTGGACAACGATCGCAGTCCTCCGACTATCCACGCGCACCTTCTCTACCTCCTTCCTTAAGTGCGCCGTTCCCCGCCCAGGTAAGCACCTTACCTTCCTCCCATCCCGGTTTGCAGAAGCAAAGTACTTCTCCTGGCCCCTGATCTGCGAGTCCCCAATCAAAACGGTGTCTTCCTCCTTCGAGCACAGGAGACTAAAGCGGTTAGAGGTCTTGACAGGGGCAACTGGGGTCTCAGGCTTCGGCTTCGCAGCCTTCTTGCCCGAGACCTTTCGAAACCCGTCGCCACCCATACACGCAGTTACACCACCCGACCCACCCCGACAGGTAGCTACATCCTTCGGTTTCTTTGGGCCATCAGCAGGCCCCTTCCCACCCTTCTCTATCGATCCCTTCCCACCCTTCTCTATCAGCCCCTTCTTTGAGCCCTCCCTTTGTTCTTGATACTTAATCTTACAGTTTGAATCTGCTGGTGTGTTTTTAATTTGATCTTGTCCACTGGGTTGGATTTCCAGTGCTACGACCCTAGCTTCAAGCTTTTTTACTAATTCCTTTAGCTCTTTAACTTCCTTTTCGTGGTTGTCTCTAAGTTTACAAAACAAACATACACTAAGGGATGTGATATCGCTGATATTACCCTCTGGGAAGTCTACGCACCAATGATTAACTTTACATTTAAAGCATTCTGCTTTCAATTTAGCTGGCCCTGCCATATTTTCTCTTTTTTTTTGTTTTTTCTGAATACTCTGAATAAGATAAAGCGTTCTAGCAATGAAAACTATCCAAAAACGTTATGACCAGTATATAAAAAAGGGGGGGGGGGTGAATTAATCCCGCGCGTAGCCGCACCCGCCTTTTCGCAAGTGACGTTCATTCCTTCCAGAAGACTACACCTCTCCTGCTGCCGCACCGACCAAAGGTCTCCCCAGGGCCGGACCGTCCCAAACGTGTCGCAGCTACCAACTGACAAACACTCGCGACGCAAGCGTCACGGATTTTCCGCCAGGAGCGACAGCGAGATGCAGCCCCTTACTAAGTCTTACTAGTCACTCACAAGTGGGCCAGACTCTTAGAATCCAGTGTTCAAGGGATATCCCACCAGACCCAGAGGCTACGCCCGAGACTTTACGCTGGCCTGGCAGCCAGCTGGGCAGTAAAGCCCTCTCACCTCAGAGCAGTACAGCCAAGCACCATCAATTGGTCACCAAAGAACGGTCGCAGGGGGCTGGTCAAGCCATTACGCGTTAGGAATGGGCTTAACGGGGCACTAGCCAC
>JAJOZX010002731.1:580000-594227 GCA_023014485.1 Bathynomus jamesi
AGTAGCCAGTTACTTTCGTGATGGCTGAGGAAGATGTTCGCTAGAGTGGCACTTAAGGGGGATCCCATAGCTAGTGAGTCGGTTTGTTGATAAAGTTGTTGGTTAAAGAAAAAATGGGTGTCTGAGGTGGCGAGCGTGAGCAGTTTGGTAAATTCATGTTTTGTTAGATTCAAAACTGTATTCGGATTGTTGGCGAAAAGGCTGTTAATACAGATATCGATGGCTTCTTTAATTGGAACGTTGGTGTAGACTGTCGTGGGACTGAAACTGGCGTTACGTGAGTTCCCTGGGTATAGGACCTATGTCTCTATCGGGGAACGACCGGTTTCTCCGCCTCAGCATAGATTTCGAAGCAATTTACGAAGAGGTCCGGGGCTCAGGAGATCCCCCATCCCCCACCGATGTGGGAGGTGTTCTTTTCGGTCACGTGATTGACCAGTGCACTACGTCGATTAGCTGATCATTCCATTTCTAGGGCTAGGAGTCAGGGGGAATCTTCTCCCCTAGCCATTAGCCTATGGATAGGCTGTATTGGGTTCCCGGAGTCAAGGGGACCCGATAAGTCTTTCGGGGTACGACAACACGTGACGACCGTACCTTGCACCACGTCGGTTAGCCTACGATTCCATGAATTTGTGTAAGGCTAGGAGTCGGGGGGAAATCTAATCTAATCTTCTCCCCAGAGCCATAGGCCTTATGGATAGGCCTCGTATTGGGTTCCCGGAGTAATGGGATCGCCGATGAGTCTAAACGTGTGCCGGGGACAACCTGGAGAATTTTGCGAATGGAGCTAGTAGCCGCGCAAAGTAGCCTCTGTAGCCGTTCAATTAATTCTCGGTTCACGTCCCCGGGTACCTATCGAAGTTTGACCGTGGCTGAAAGCACCTATGAAAAGGTAGGGCCGGGGTGATCCCAGCCCGACCGTACAACGCTCTATAACCCACTCGTTGACTTATAAGTAGCGCGTCATAGGGCCTATGACTTCGGCCAAAATTTTCCATCAATCGCGCGCCCAACGCCTCGGCTCGTCGGAGAAAATGTCTCCCCGGTGCCTATGGCGGCCCATAGGGCTAGCGATCGGCAATAAGTAGAAGATGGAAGGTCGCAGATTGGGCTCTGAAGGCGCCCAAAATCTTGTGAGTTTCAACAGGTAACATCTATGCAAGGGATGAGATTGTGAGTTTTAGTCCTGCCTTCTCACGTATCTACCAGTTGAATTAATTCCCGTAGCAATGTGACGTAGGATGCTGCCTAATCGAAATTCTCAACTTACCCAATGGGTGTTGTAGACCGTAGAGAGATACTATATCGAAACTATGCATATGAAGGTTATTTGAGTTATTTATGGTCCATATTTCTTTAGTGAATTCGTAGGAGTTGGTGACGGAGTATTCGTTTTGGGTTAGGGGAGTTAAAGTGGGAATTAGGAATTTTGCTAGTTTGTAATTGTGGGTAGTGTAGGCCGAAAGGATGGGTCTAATGGGTAAGTTGGGTTTATGTATTTTAGGGAGGCCAGAGAGAGTACCTGGGGATGAGCCGGAAGATCGTACTTGGTTATAAGTACCATCACTCCGCCCGGCTCCATCTTCCTAATATGGAATTCTTTCAAGAGGCAACCATTCCCAATCTTCTGTATAATTAGTCTCCCGTTACATTAACAATCTGGTAAGAAACCCTTCAATTCTGTTTTACCTAAACCGTTTTATATTTTACTTATTGTCCATACTTTTATACTTTGTATCATTTAATTTTTAATCTTTTAATTTAATATATTGTAACTTACTATTAATTCTCGCTAATTATTGCGCCATTTTAATTTATTGTTCGTTTTTATTTATTATACTTATTTATTTCTATTTGTTTTTAAACTTTTTAGCACTGATGATGGAAATTGAATTTTTCCGAAACGTCTGTTAATAAACATGTACCATCTTTTCGTCCTCCTATTCCTCGCTAAGCTATGCTTCCCTAAGAACAAACCATTCAACCAAGTTATATATATATATAATATAGGGTGTCCCATAAGTCCGGCATCATAGGAAATAAAATAAAAAAGGCAAAACAAAAGCTTTTATTTACAGAACGTGCTCAATATATCCACCATTGTTTTCAATACACAAATTCAGACGTGATACCCAGTCAGCAAGCACACGATAAATGATGTCAGGAGTAATGGTGTTACATGCCCCAATAATGCGCTGCCGCAAATGTTCAACACTCCTAATTTTCTCTGCGTATACCAGCGCTTTCAAGTGGCCCCAGAGAGAAAAATCTAGTGGCGTGAGATCCGGGCTTCTAGCTGGCCATTCCGCAGGCCCTCGACGTCCTATCCAATGACCAGGGAATTGTTGGTACAGGTATTCCCTTACTTGGGTGCTGTAATGTGCAGGAGCGCCGTCTTGCTGGAACCATGTTGGGGAATTTCCTTCTTCGTTCAAGACACTGGGAAATGCTTCTTCCTTGAGCATACGTAGGTAGGTGCCTCCAGTGACATGTTCATCGAAAAAGAGGGGGCCTATGATGCGATCCTTCCAAATGCCACACCATACCATCACCCGAGATGCACCTTGTTCCTTTGAAGAGGTATACCAGTGAGAGTTGTTTTGAGACCAGCAGCGGGTGTTCTGTCGATTTACCTCACCATTTCCATAAAAAACAGCCTCGTCACTAAACGAATGGTGGACGGGAAATTGGCATCCCGAGCATATGAATTATGATTTGTAGAAATAGAAAAATATGAATTTCTCCTATGATGCCGGACTTATGGGACACCCTATATATATATATAATATATATTATATATATATATATATATATATATATATATATATATATATATATATATATATATATTACAAAATTTATCACCCAAGGACCAGGGCGTTCACCATTACCCTAATAGTCAACGCCCAGGTCTCCGATTGTCAGGAACGGGGTTCGAATCCTGATTAGAGGTAAATTTTGTATAGGTAAAATTGCGCAGTTTTATATATGTATATACTGTATAGGTCAGATTTACCGGCTCAACGGATAATGAGTTCTGTCAATCTTTCAATTTAGAAAGCAGAATGTATAAATATTTTATGCATGGCTCTCAGTCTTCATTATTCAAGCCAGCCTACCCCACCTCTCTCAGCGCGCGCGCGCTTCACCTTCACTCAAATTTATATACGGCTTAGACTTTAGAGCAACCAATTTATTTAAATTTTATAGATATAGGCAGGTGGGCTTCATTGTTCCCTATATAACGCTTATTTTAACCTCTCTCTCTCTCTCTCTTCTCTCTCTCTCTCTCTTCTCTCTCTCTCTCTCTCTCTCTCTCTCGGGGAATGTTAATGGGTATTTTACCGCGAATGAATGCCAGTGACCACGCGCTCAGTAAGGTCATTGGCATCAACGAGAGGGTACAAGACTTGTGCGTTCCGCTGGGCGTGAAGTTTATTGACCCCTTCGATGCATTTTCGGGTAGGTGGGACCTTTACCAGAGGGATGGTGTCCACCTCAATAACAAGGGTAAAGGTGTGCTAGGCGCGCTGCTTGACCGGCACCTATACAGAATGGTGAGGTCGAGTCCGGGGAGAGATGATGAGCCCCCACCGGGGAGATGAGGATGAGCCGGTGGCGGACGTACCTTCAACTGAAGAGTGCGTCGAAGTACAGGTGGGTGACCCTCCTCCTACGTTGGAGGGGGCTCAGTCTCCTGCGGAAGTTGCCCCCTCGTTAGTGAGGGGCTCTTCAACTCCCGACAGCCCTGGCTGTTCGGGAAACGGGTCGTGCTAGGGGGCGGTCAGAATAGGGAAGGCTCCCTCCGTGCAATGCTTTTTAATGCTAGGTCAATTAGGAACAAGTTTTGCGAGCTACGGGCGCTCTTAGCATCAGAATACCAGGATATCGTTGCTATCACCGAGTCCTGGATTCATACTGATCGTAGGGACTACGTTGGGGAGTTCGAAATTCCCGGGTATAGAATGTTTCGCAAAGACCGCACCCGTGGGGAGGGGGTTGGGGTACTAATATACGTCAGAGACACGTTGAGTCCGGTTGACTGCCAGTTCCGGTAGGAACGGGAGCTGCTTGGCGTCGATCTGAACGTGGGAGGGACGAACTATAGGTTAATCTTGGTGTACAGACCTCCGCATCTCCTCCTCGAGGAGGATACAGCCCTGTACACCGAACTCAGTAGCCTGCTAGGGGATAGGGTGTGTGTAGTTTTAGGAGACTTCAACTGTCGCGGCATAAAGTGGGAAAACAGGACTGCCGATGCTGAAGGGAGGAGGCTAGTTGACTTTGCTGATGAGAACTTCCTCACTCAGTGGGTCAACGAGCCTACACGAGGCGAAAGCGTTCTAGACTTAGTGTTCACGACCGAAGACAACCTCGTCACTGGCCTCACCGTTGACGAATCGTTGGGCGGGAGTGATCACAGTCTTATTAGGTTCCGTGTGTGCGTCCCTCGGGTGAAGCGTAGTAACTCGAGAGGCAGTAAGCTCGATCTCCGGCGGGCGAACTTTGTTAGCCTCAGGGATAGCGTAGGAGATATGGGGTTAGAGGTCGGCGGCGATGTTGAGGGAGTGTGGAGTGCATTCCGGGACGAGTTTATGGTGCTGCAGTCTGCTGCATACCCTCAAAACCGGTCACCCCTGCTTCAACGCAGCCTAAGTGGTTCAATCGTGACATTGCTTCGGCTATCCGAAATAGGAAAGTAGCGTATAGGAGGGCGAAGGCCAATCGTTCCCATGACAACACTTTAGCGTATGTCCGCCTGTGTAGGGAAGTGAAGGCGAAGGTTAGGCTAGCGAAACGTAACGAAGAACTACGGGTGGCAAGCCTCTGCAAGGGGAACCCTAAGGAGTTCTTCAGTTATGTTAATAGTAGAAAGCCCATTAGAAGCATGATAGGTCCGTTAAAGGACGGAAGCGGCGTTCTGCGGACCTCGGACGCGGACATTGCCAATGTGCTTAATGAGTACTTTGCGGGAGTGTTCACCAGGGAGGACACCCGCATCATCCCCGAGCCAGGTGTGAGGCACGAAGGTGCTGGCCTGGATAATGTTCGATGTACCGCGACAGTCGTTGCCGATAGAATAGACAAACTGAGCGCGTTTAAGGCTCCTGGGCCAGACCAGTTTCTCCCCAGAGTGTTGCGGGAGGTGCGCGACCAGGTGGCTCCCCACCTGGCTACAGTCTTCAACAAATCGTTGGAGACGGGCCAGGTGCCTGGTGACTGGAGGGAAGCCAACGTGACCCCTATCTTTAAGAAAGGGGATCACGAAAGTCCAGGGAACTATCGTCCCATTAGTCTCACTTCAGTTGTAGGTAAATTATTAGAGGGGATAATAGCGGATAGGATCGTTGACCATTTGGATTCCCACAAGCTGCTTGGGGACTCCCAACATGGGTTTAGACGGCATAGGTCGTGTCTCACCAACTTGCTCGAGTTTTTCCACGTCATGTTGGGTGAGTACGATAAGAGTAGGGCGATTGATATACTTTATCTCGACTTTCAGAAAGCCTTTGATAAGGTACCTCACCGCCGGCTAATGGCGAAAGTGCGCGTGCGCTGGGTATCGGTGGGGAAATAGGTAGGTGGCTTGAAAACTGGCTGAAGAATAGGCGGCAGAGGGTTGTAATTAAAGGTGCTAGTTCGGGTTGGGCCTCGGTCACTAGTGGGGTTCCTCAGGGTTCCGTTTTGGGGCCGCTGTTGTTTATCATTTACATAAATGATATCGACGGTGGCATCGTCAGTCGGATCGCCAAATTCGCTGATGACACCAAGCTTGGGGCCAATGTTGGGACGCCCGAAGCGATCGAGGAACTGCGTGCGGACCTAGGTAGGATAGGAGTGGTCCGAAAAATGGCAAATGCCGTTTAACTTGGGTAAATGCAAAGTGATGCACATTGGCTACGCCAATCCCAAGTCGGACTACTCGATGTTGGGTAGTAATATCGAGGTGACTGATTTAGAAAAGGACTTGGGTGTGCTAATTAGCAGCGACCTTAAGTTTACGAAACAGTGCGTAGAGGTGGAAAAGAAAGCCCAGAAACTATTGGGTTATATCAGGAGGCAATTTCAGTTCCGGAACAAGGAGATTGTGCTCTCACTGTACAATTCCCTTGTTCGGCCGCACCTTGGAGTATGCTGTGCAGTTCTGGTCGCCCACCCTCAGGAAAGATATTGAGAGGCTGGAGCGAGTGCAGGCGAGGGCCACAAAGTTAATCCCTTCCGTTAGGCATATGGGCTACAATCGACGGTTACGCGCCTTGAACTTGTTTTCGCTTGAAACTCGGAGGCTGCGCGGACAGCTGATCGAGGTTTTCAAGCTCTTACGCGGGTTCAACGATGTCGATTTTAGAAGTATGTTTAGTTTAAATGATAACCCAACTCGCAACAATGGTTGGAAGTTGGATTTGAAACGGTTTAGGACTAGTGTGTGTGGGAATTACTTTACGTATAAGATCTGTGACACATGGAACAGGTTACCTTCGGAAGTTGTGAACAGTTCCTCTGTGGATCAGTTCAAGAAAAGGTTAGACCAAATTTTGCACACTATTTGAGTGTGTAGAAAATTTTCCGTGGCACCCTTTGCCATTGGTACCTCCTCGGTATGGGCCGCAAGGCCTTTTGAGGTACTTCTTTTCCTTTAATTCCTTGTAACTCTCTCTCTCTCTGGTTATATCAGGAGGCAATTTCAGTTTCGGAACAAGGAGATTGTGCTGTCACTGTACAATTCCCTTGTTCGGCCGCACCTGGAGTATGCTGTGCAGTTCTGGTCGCCCACCCTCAGGAAAGATATTGAGAGGCTGGAGCGAGTGCAGGCGAGGGCCACAAAGTTAATCCCTTCCGTTAGGCATATGGGCTACAATCGACGGTTACGCGCCTTGAACTTGTTTTCGCTTGAAACTCGGAGGCTGCGCGGTCAGCTGATCGAGGTTTTCAAGCTCTTACGCGGGTTCAACGATGTCGATTTTAGAAGTATGTTTAGTTTAAATGATAACCCAACTCGCAACAATGGTTGGAAGTTGGATTTGAAACGGTTTAGGACTAGTGTGTGTGGGAATTACTTTACGTATAAGATCTGTGACACATGGAACAGGTTACCTTCGGAAGTTGTGAACAGTTCCTCTGTGGATCAGTTCAAGAAAAGGGTAGACGAAATCTTGCACACTATTTGAGTGTGTAAAGACATTTAGGACCTCAGTCTGCGGAAATTTCTTTTCCTATAAAATAGTTAATATCTGGAACCAACTTCCCTCAGAGGCTGTTTTCAGTCAAAGTGTAAATGTGTTTATAAATAGGCTAGACAAAGTACTGAATACTCTCATAGTTTAAGACTAAAACATATGAAAACTCTGCAGGAGATCGCTTGCACGGTGTCTCTGTGAGCAAGCTAAATATAGAGCTATTTATATATTCTCCACTTTCCTGTAAAATTTCCTTGGCTACTTTTCGAGGGTCAAGGTATTTTATTCAACCTTTTTCCGTACCTGCCTCTGGCAGGGAGGGAGCGGAGGGTGGGGAGAGAGCCTTCTACTTTTCTATCCAGTTTTCTACTACTGCTAGGATAGTTGAAAGAAAAATAAACTTTTACAAAATTTTCCCTGGCACCCGTTGCCATTGCTACCTCCTCGGTATGGGCCGCAAGGCCTTTTGAGGTACTTCTTTTCCTTGTAACTCCTTGTAACTCTCTCTCTCTCTCTCTCTCTCTATATATATATATATATATATATATATATATATATATATTATATATATATATATATACTGTGATAACCAAATCCAAACAGTGGAAACGATTGACCACGCAAACAAATTTTTTTTTTTTTAATTTATGACATTATCCAAAGAAAATGGCCCCAAAAAAGGATAAAATTAAAATTTCATTTAAAATTTATTTTATATCAACAATTTTGGACGTTTTCCAAATGACACAAAAAGGTTGCGAATATTAAGAATAAAAGTATAATTGGGGGTCAAAAACCCCAAAACCATGCATGTATTTTTTTTTTTTTTTTTTTTTCACCCAATGGAAATGGAACCTGTCACAAACCGAGAGGAAATTTGGTCAGTTTGAAGACAGGTTCTGTATGTCCAGGTGAGGGAACAAGTTCTCCCTAAAAGGTTTAGTATATATATATATATATATATATATATATATATAGAAACGACGTAAGTATAGAGGAGTGTTCTGCACACGAGGAAGAGAAATAACGAACAAATGAAAAATGAGGTGACCGCCCGGGAATCGAACCCAGGATCTCCCGATTGCCGGTCAGATATGCTACCACTACACCACGGGCCTCGATCAGTCAGAAGTCGTAATTCTCCATAGGGCAGAAACCAATGCCTTGAGAGGGCACCCTCGCAAATCGTGAATATGTACATTTAACTGCAATGACCACGCAGTATATTAATGTATAGAAACGACGTAAGTATAGGGGTGTGTTCTCTTCCTCGTGTGCAGAACACTCCTCTATACTTACGTCGTTTCTATACATTAATATACTGCGTGGTCATTGCAGTTAAATGTACATATTCACGATTTGCGAGGGTGCCCTCTCAAGGCATTGGTTTCTGCCCTATGTAGGAGAATTACGACTTCTGACTGATCGAGGCCCGTGGTGTAGTGGTAGCATATCTGACCGGCAATCGGAAGATCCTGGGTTCGATTCCCGGGCGGTCACCTCATTTTTCATTTGTTCGTTATTTCTCTTCCTCGTGTGCAGAACACTCCTCTATACTTACGTCGTTTCTGTACATTAATATACTGCGTGGTCATTGCAGTTATATATATATATATATATATATATATATATATAATATATATATATATATATATATAAAACATTTATATATATATATATATATATATATATATATATATATATATATATATATTCAGGGTTCATAGCGAATCTTGGCAAGTGATTTCCCTGACATTTCCTGAGCCAAATTTCATTTTTTGTTTATTTTAAACGTCCCACTCCTCCATCCACTTACAGACGTCCACACACACACACACACACACACACACACACACACACACACCTTGTTTTCCTCTTATTATTAAGTGCCATTTCTTTACACACTATTGATGATGATTCCACAGACTTCTATCATAAAACTTACCGTACTACTTCAGAATCTTTGGTGAAGAAAATTATCTAAACAGTCTGCCGTAGCCTATCGTTCTTTACAGTCATGTTAATTCCCTGACCCCCATCCAATTTTTTTTTGTTTTCACTTAAATTTCGCAACGAACTTTGATTTTCCCTGACTTTCCACGTCGCTATAAACCCTGATATAGTATATATATATATATATATATATATATATATATATATATATGCACTAGAATCACAAAATAACACGTGACCTTATTAATAAGCAAACAACCACAAGGAAAAGGAAACACAAAGTCCGAGCGCTTTCGTGATATATTCACATTATCAAGGAAGAACAGATAATGTGAATATATCACGAAAGCGCTCGGACTTTGTGTTTCCTTTTCCTTGTGGTTGTTTGCTTATATATATATATATTATATATATATATATATATATAACAGGCCCTCTCAGAGGTGCAGAGAGGCCCAGGCCACTTCCAGCTTTTGAGGCCCATAGCTAAACCCAATTATTACTTTCGCTACAATACATTATATTCAAACCTGAAAGTTTCTAAATTTGAGGTCTCCCTTAAGCTTGAGGCCCAAACCGCCAAATTGCCCTCCTAGCTCCCCTATGATAGGCCATATATATATATATCGTTAATGTTCCGTGTGTTGGTCTCTTCACATGAAGGTCAAGGTGGTGGAGGAGCGAGTTGCTTTCTTGCTCTACCGTACATAGCCAGGTACACCCGGCTCAGCTGGTACCGTCCTGAGCCAGGCATCTAGTCTTCTCTTGAAGACTTCAACTTTGACTCCTGTAACGTTTCTGGGGTCCTTTGGAAGCTGGTTAAAAAGTTTTGGCCCCCTGACAAGCAAGCTATTTTCCTTCAGTGTTGAGGAGGTACCTTGTCGGGCCTTTAATTTGGGAACACTACACATCCTGCCTTTTCTATTTTCCAGCGTTGTTTGAATGGTAATTGGGTTTAGTTTGAGGTTTGGTACCAGTTTTTCGACCATTTTCTATATGTAGATTATGGTGTACCTCTCTTCTTCTTCTTTCCAGGGAGTACAGATTTAGTTTAAGTAGTCTTTGCCAGTAGTTGAAATCTTTGCAGCCATCAGTCTTTGCTGTGAAATGTCTCCGAGTTTCTCTAGTCTATTAGTTTCTTCCTTTTTATATGGGGACGTCAAACTCAGCAGTATTCAAGTTTTGGTATAATCAATGTTTTTTAGCAGGGGAATCATTACTGTCCTGTCCCTTCTTTTGAACGTTCTTAGTACCTGTCCCGCGACTCTTTTTGTTTATTTATAGCTATCTGATTTTGTGTTTTGAATTTTGCATCATCGGTCATTATTATCCCCAGATCGATCGCTTCGTGCTTCTCTGAATTTCCCGTCTATCTAGAGCATAATATGCAGTCTTTTTAAGTTCCGCATTTCTGCCATATCTCAAGAACTGAAATTTCTCGGTGTTGAATGTCATGTTGCGGTCTTCTGACCATTTGTATATTTTGTTCGTGTCCCTCTGCAAGGCATCCACTTCATTTACATCGCTGATTTTTCTGCTGATCTTTGTATCGTCTGCAAACGATGTTACTATACTGTTGCTGTTTACTCCACTGTCTATGTCCGTTAGCATACTGAGCTGCGTGCTTCCGATTCTGATGATGATATACATTGAATTATGACGACCTGTAGACGTTCTCTGAGGAAGTTGTAGATCTATTTTCCCACTTTGCCTGTTATTCCCTATATTTCATTTTATGTGCTATTATACCATGATCGCATTTGTCGAAAGCTTTAGCAAAATCCGTGTACATGACATCGGAGTTGTCATTGCCTTCCAGTGCATCTAGGATATTGTTATAGTACTCTATTAGTTGTGATAAACATGATCTACCTGATCGGAATCAGTGCTGATTTTCGTTGAATCTTTCCAGCGTCTTCAAGAAATCGTAGATTTTCTCTCTAACTATTCTTTCAAATACTTTGGTGAGATGGGACGTCAATGACACTGGTCTATAGTTTCTTTGCTTGAGATCTATCCCCTCCTTTATATATAGGGACAATGTTTGCTCTTTTCCAATGCTTGGTATTTCCGCAGTGTCTAGGGTTCTTCTCCATATCCAGTATAAAGGTGTAGCTATTTCATTTTTATAATTTTTAATCAATAATGCGTTCCAATTGTCCGGACCTGCAGCTGAATGTGGTTTCATTTGTCCTATAGCTCTCGCTACATCTGGAGTAAAATCAAAGTCTGTTATACACTCTCCTTGCAACTTCTCTTCAAAGAATGCATCTGTCAGGTATCACTGTCACTTTTTGGGGTACTGAAAACTGACTCATACTGAGTTCTCAATGTTTCAGATATTTCTCTTAGATCGTCAGTTAGTTCATTATTTCTCTTCCTTAAGGGCCCGATAGCGGTGCGCGTTTTTGTTTTCTTTTTCGCATAGCTGTAGAAGTATTTTGGATGTTCCTTTATTGCTTCTACTACCTTTTCCTCTTCCCTCTCTGTACGGTCCTTAATCAGGGTTCGTATTTCCCTATCGATACTCTCCAGTTTTTTTTGTATTACTTCCCTGGCATTATCTCCGCAGTTGGCTAACTTCGCCTCCATTCTCGTTCTTTTGTGGAATATTCTTCTCTTTTTGCCTCTCTAGCCAGCTCCTCTTTCTTTTTGGCTGTGATTTCGGAGCATATTTTTCTAAAATTCTCAGCGTCTTTTCTCCCTAGGTTATTAGCATTTCTTCACTTGTTATATTCTCTAAAACTGTTCTCCACTCTATTTGGCCATGTGCGAATCTGATTGCTTCCCAATTTATACTCTTGGAGTTTAAGTTAAAGGCCCCAAATTTGCTTCTTTCTTCAATATTGTATTGTCTTTTAATGTTGTCGCCATATTTGTTGATATCTCGATTAAGTTGTGGTCTGAGATAATGGTTGGGGTTATTTTTATATCAGCAATCAAGTTCGTGTTATTCGTGAATACCAGATTAGGCATAAACTCATTTGTAAGAGCCATCAACATTTTTGCTTGCTCCTGGTTTTCTCTTGCCCTCCTTGTCCTGGTGTATATACTGCATATATTCCTATCCACCTTTTTGTATTATATATATATATATATATATAAAATACTAAGCCATCATTTTACCAATTAGATCGAACTTTGTAAATAAGTCGGTATTTCTTGTACGATCTACTTTTTTGAAGTTTCGTTACGATAGGTTAAGTTAGGTTCAGTTAACTCGGTTAACCTTACCTAAAACAAATCAGAGGGTTATGTGTAAAGGCTGAAGAAACAAACGACGACTCATTTGATTAATTTTTTTTTAAATCATGACGCGGGTGAAATTTGAAAAAATACTGGATACGGTAAAAAAAAACGCTTTATCAAATTTCTTATAGAACCCCTCACCCCACCCTACTTTAATACAAGCGAAAGTAATTAAAAATTAGAAAATATAACCCGTTTGACCTATTAGGTAAAAATATTTACACAAAAATTCACCAACCTCGCATTTACGACGATATACATTGGGTTGACAAAAGTAAATAGACACCCCAATGATTGTCAGCAAGAACAAAGGAATGCAAGAACGTGTGTCAGCTTTACATATTTTGGAAAAGGAACACAACACGATTCTAAATATATTCATTCGATAAATTTGTTATTATTTACTCTCTTTTCTATTTCATTTTTATAATTTTTAATCAATAATGCGTTCCAATTGTCCGGACCTGCAGCTGAATGTGGTTTCATTTGTCCTATAGCTCTCGCTACATCTTCTGGAGTAAAATCAAAGTCTGTTATACACTCTCCTTGCAACTTCTCTTCAAAGAATGCATCTGTCAGGTATCACTTTGTCACTTTTTGGTTGTACATACAACATATATAGATAGACCTCATTTTTTCATTTGTTTCGTTCTCTCTCTCTCGTCTTGCGCGGAATATCTCCTATACAAGCGTCGTTCTTTACGATATATATATATATGCCAATCCACAAGGAAAAAGAAAAATGATTCCAAGGCCTTCGTGTATTGAGAAGTACACCTCGAATACACGAAAGGCCTTGGAATCATTTTTCTTTTTCCTTGTGGATTTGCATCATTCATTCATTTCATGTGTTTAACTGTGAAATTCATCATTATATATATAATAATATATATATATATATATATATATTGTATGTACAACCAAGGGGGTGGGGGTGCGTTACGTTTCAGCTGCATGTAGGAGGATAACTTTTTAGTAATATTTCACACTAAACATACTGTATGACTAATCACCAATACAAAATAGTGTACACCGTTAAGACAATTTGAGGAGCCAAATTATCTTTTTCCATATTCCTATTCATTGGAGAAAAGAATACAAGGATGCATTTGTTGGTGTCAGAATGAAGACGGAAGTTCATTTTTTTAAACGAAAACAAATGCCGGAACCCCCGCTGCGTGAAACGGGCTTTCTTATTTGCCGACGGGAATCCTACTTAGTAACGCGGACGCTCACTGGTTGAAAGGGGGAAGCGGCGAAGCATAGCCCGAGGCCTCATGGGGACTATCGAGCCAATTTTCAATAATGAATAAAGAATCATTGTTAAAATTGTAACTAATGTGAGAAAGTACAAAATGTGTGAGCGGAATCGTGATATTTTTGACGTTTAATTAAAAACTACATTTATATTACAAAAAAAAATAGATATACTTCTACGAAGTACGATAACTCTTTTATATAATAGGTACTGTATGTTACGCGCGTAAGAAAGGCTCGTAATCAATCTATCTATATGGTGTCCATTCGACGCGGGAGAGAATTGATCCTTTTAATCGTGCTTATCGACCCATCTGGGATTGCCCCGGGTCTGATGTTCAAATTTCTCTAAAAAAAAAAAAAATAATAAAGAACCACGGGTGTTACATATTTGGTATCATTTGATATCCCTATGACGATAAAAAGCCGTTCTTCCTCAGTGTATATAGACTGTATGTGCGTGTTTCTCGTATAGGCATCAGTATATTGGAGGATACAATTCATTCTTTCTTTAACACTGCTGTTCAGAAGTTTACGGAGTTTAAATTAAATTTAATTTCTTCAGCTACTTTCCATCTACACGATCG